>JAFMSR010000018.1:21874436-21916478 GCA_022818135.1 Saxidomus purpurata | reverse complement strand
ACAATGGCAAAAAAAACCAAATTGAATGACGCAATGAATTTGCCTATTTTATAGGTTACCTTACAGCGTTCTAACAATACTCCAGCTCACAGTCTTCGACAAAATGACAAGGTCTTACATCATCTAATAGTACTAAAACTGATTTTATTCAAATATAACTTTCTCCAATATAAGGTTTAATAAGGGTCCAGGTCAATTTCACAGTCTTAGGGATCAAAGGGGCAAGAGGCTGTAGCTTTTAAGTCACAGGAGGACAAAATAAGGGAGATGATAAAAAAGGGAGATAATAAAAAAAAGCATGAAAGCATAATAAGAGGATTTAAAATGAGTAAAACTCATCAAAGACAGCACTTGCATTTAACACAGTTAGATCAGCCAAATTAAATATCTGCAATTACTTATATTCCAAAACATGTTAAAATTCATGTGAAAACCAAATCTAGATTATTGCTTTATAGTATCAAAACACAAACTTTTTTTCATTGCAAAAACTCAAGACTAGGGGGAGTCCACATCCATACTGAAAAAGCATGTAGCTGCGAAAAGTTTGGTGAGGAATCGTAAAGTTGAGCTGTTTCGTTTTCCCAGACTTGAATTTTGCACACAAGCAAGCTGACGAAGTCAATGGTGGAAAGATAAGGAAAGTAAGATCACTCTCTCCATGAAAGAATTGAAAGTAAGGGGAGCGGTGGTGTAGAGGTTAAGGTGTCGGCCGCTCATCCTGGAGGTTGCGGGTTCGAGCCCCACTGGGGTCACAACAGTACTTCCTCATATGACACCAGTACTGGTTTTTCCAGGAAGTGGACTCAAGAGTGACTTGAAGTTTTCTTCACAATCGAGCAAAAATAAATTAGAATAAACTAAACTAAAGAATTAAATAATCCTGCTGCTTATTAAATTACTAAAACACCAATCTTTGGACCTGTGGTTATAGAGAAAGGTGCTGTGTAGGCCGTCAGTCTGTGGTTGGAAACGAACACTATTTATATATTTTGTCGACTTCCTTTATGTAACATAACGCAGCTATTTCTTGATTATGTTTGTAAGTAGTTTAAAGCATAGTTTTAAAGAGAGTCTGAATGCCTTACATCTTGAGGTTAACTAGGAGTTCATTGTACTAGGGTAATGTAACACATTATCTATATATTTGTTGACTGAAATCATCTTATGTTTTAATAAACAGTACAAACAGGTGGTAGCAAATAAAATTATAGTAACCCTTTCTATAGACTGTGTCACTTATATCTAACAGAAACCCCTGCACACACTTCAAAGAAGCAGGACTAATCACCGAGTAGTAGATACTAAGTGAACACTGTGCAATCAAAGCTATCATGCAATCACATACACTTACTTCCACTTATAACTTAAAAAGACTTTTTCGTTAAAAAGGACTTTCTAATTCTCCTATTACATACTTTTAAAACTAACCTAACTTTCATCTCTAATGCATTTCTAGTTTGAATCAAGGGTATTTTGATGCTGAGAGTTTGTAAACGGTTACGGTAAAGTTACGCTAATAAGACCACCATTCGGACCAGCATAAAGGGGTCATAATATCGGAATGGTATTTTTATCGAGACCTATTTACTATAAAAAGGGCTAATTGGTTCCAAAATATTTGTCTTAATATCGAGGGCAGTCTAATACCAGGTGGTCTAAATAGCGGAACTTTACTGTGGTAAACATGTTATCGAGTATACTTTATGCATAATTATAGCCCCCTTATTTAACGATATAAGTATCAGTTGAGTGCAAACATTACAATATGGCATGACTGTGTGCTGGATAGAATTATATTTGCTATACCCTTATGTTAAAACTGATACACACTTAAAAACTGGTAACATTTTCTGCATTTCAAACGCAAAATGTGCTTGCAAACATTTTTTTTTTACCTCCCTTTTTTGCAAGCTACTTACAGCCATTATATGCTGAAAATGATAAGAACAGTCTCAATTAATAAAGAGCAAATCAATTTTTCATATAAATGAATCAATACGATTTTATTAAATTGTCATCTACGGTGGTCATAAAATTTCTTCCAAAACCAGTCATAAATCACTGAATACTGGCTGCTAATTGCCTACAGCAGAGCTCATTTGATAATTCTGACCAATCCAAAAATCTCATTAAAAATTTTTTTTTTTAACAAAATTTCATTTGAAAATTCTGACAAATCAGAAGCGCTCATTTGAAAATTCTGACTAATCAGAAGATCTCATTTCAAAATTCTGACCAATTAGAAGAGCTCAGTTTAATTTCTGACTAATCAGAGAACCATTTAAAATTTAGAATAGTCAGATTTAGTAGAGACTGGTTGTAGAGAACTTTTAATGTAAGGCCTTATTACATGCACTAAAAGACAAAAGCACACATTCACACTGTAATTTACAGTTAATAACTAAATTTTTTTTTATTTTTGTTGCTTCCATACACTTGCACTCTCTGAAAAAAATCACATTTGGATTATTAATTGTACACATTGTATAAATAACGTTATATGTACAAGTCATTTACAGTAGAATTCCGCATGACGACCATGCCGAAAATGCGACCACACCGCTATTATGACCATTATATTAATGAACCAACTGTTTTTATTATTATATTCTATCGGCCGTTTATACCAGTGACCACCCCGCTATTCCACTAAAGTGACCATCATATCCTGTCACTTGTAAGCGATTTAAACTGTTTTATTGCCCGCTTTAACCAGACCACAGCATTTTCCCTGCCTAGCACCTCCAGAAATATCTACACATTGATTACAAGGCGTACGGTGTGAAATATTTTCAATCTATCATATGAAACCTTAATTGGATAACAAAACGATGTAAATGACAGTTAAGAATTAATCAATTGAGGGAGCATCATTTGACCGGGACCGCTGATTGTAAACTTGAGAAATTACAGACTAAACAGCAGAATAATTTGCATGACATGTACACTATGTTTGTACACATTTAAGTCAGTTATTATGATGATCTGCACCCGGGAAATTACTTCGCGAGTAAATAAATATATATTTCGATTGATTGATTCTCATTAATCTAATGCTGCTGCACAAGAATGAAAAATAGAAAAGTTCATTAATTTAACACGGACATTTGAAGTTGTTTCTGATAGATCAATTTACGTGATGTGCAAATCTGTTGTTTTTTTTTTCTCTCATTTGTTTATCATACATATAAACTGTATAGAAAGCAAAAGAAAGTATGAATAGTCTGACACTAGAATACGGTCATTTAAGACAGATCGGTCTATTAAGTCAATTCGCCAATGAGACCACTCCGCTACTTAGACCATTTATCAAAAGTATGGAAGGTGGTCGTAATAGCGGAATTCTACTGTACTTGTGTTTACTACAGCCTAGTACTTTCTCTAGCTCTAAGCACACACCACACATTAAATATTGACTACATGCTACTTATGACTTGTTGAGGAATGTTTGTGACACTACTGTTTCTGCATAAAAACAAACACATAGATAATAAGATAACAGACAATTAACCCTCGATCTCAATGTAACCATTGCTTACAGCTGATTCTGGCTCTAAGAAAATAAGCACCACACATGAAACATTGACTACATGCTAAATATGACTTGTCTGGGGCTTATCATGAAACCATGGTACCTTTATATATACAATAGTCTCGCAAACAATCTTCACTTCTCTGTCTTAACCAGTACTTACAATTGAACCAGTTGATGTCCTCTCGGTCCGTTGTTTTCTCTGTATGAGTCGTGTCACCGACAGGGCAAGTAAAAGCCGGTCGATACAACACCGGTTGACTTTTTATAAAATCGGTATACGTTCCAAAGTATGGTACTGTTGCATTGCAAGGATTTCCTTCATCTAAAAAGCAGAAAGTTATCGTGAACACACAAAGTGAAATGCCTTTCTCTATTACCCACAATTCAGTAATAAATCATTCTTGTCGACCAGTACATTATACTGTAAATTTTGACATTTCACATGACGAAATTTCGCACTTTAATACCAGACTGACTTATTTTTTAGCATATTTAGATTTCCTGAAGGATAATTTTCTACTTATAAATTTATCTGAATTTAATCTTAAGTGAAAGATTTTAGTTTGCGAAACAGTGAATTCATAAAAATACAAGACGGCCAATATGGTAGGGGTAAGTATTGCCCACGTAAAGCATATTGCAATATATCCCAATATGCAATTGATCTTACGCCAGAAGAGTCATAGCCACGCCCATCGAAATCAGGGGGCACTACTCCTGCGAAGTCCGACAAACACTGGAAATGCTCATATAAATCTCTATTGAACTAAGTCTGAATAATTTGTTTAATTTATACAATTGATAATATTTAACTGTCCTCTGATCCTTTTGCTGATTTCAAAAAAGTTAACTTTGTGTGAATTTAGTTTTAAAGGATTACTAGTATCCAAAACGCGTGCGGCATTCTGTAACAGATTAAGGCTAGTTATTTGCAGACGCATTGCAATCATTTGTATCGTCATGAAATTGAAATGTTATTTTAATTAGCACCATAAAATCAGTTATCACATATTTACAGTAGCATTATTATGTCCGCTTTGCATTAATTATCAAATACTCTTCAAAGAGGCGTGAATTGAAAAGCTTTTAAAGATTAGATATCGATAAGCATTAAACATGTGTCATCAGTAAAAGTAGCTGTGTGACCATGGTTTCTGATATGTATTTCGTGGGAGACTTATTTTTTATATGCGGTTCTGCGAACCGAATCGTGCTATGGGATGTTATGTTTGAAACAATGCGACACTTTTATAACTAAAACTAAACCGATTATATAAAGTAAAGCATTTTTAAGCATATAAATTTTTATCACTTTGATACAACTTCTGAATGATGCCTCCACATGAAAATCCAATATAAGTTTATTATTGGCTATTGTTTGTTTTTTTTGTTGCTGTTATTTTCTAAAATGACAAACAACTGTATGTCCAGCTATAGCATCATTTATTTGTCACAAGTACTTTTTTAATCAAATGTACCAGATGCATCTGACTGACTGACTAATTGAAGTTATTTACCCTCGCTACCGGTCGTAGACATATGACCGAGCATGACTTATATTATCATTGTCCGCTAAATTTAAAGTTTATGATGTGCAAGTCCCCAAACAACCAGATGCATCGGCCAAAGCCTTTCAAATATATGTACACACACACATGATGACCCTTTTCAATAAGATACATTTGATATTTTGTTTGTACATGTGCTTTTTGGCTCCACCATCCTCGTTCGAGGCTTAAAAGCGGTACGACCTGAACACATTTGACAGGGCATGTATGTCATTTTTTAACTGCGATCTCCTCCCTGGTTGATTGGTTACAGTCTTACTTTTTATCATTATATATATCATAAATTTAGAATAATTCCCTGAAACGATGGTTGCTCAAGTTGTAAATAACCAAAATACTGTTGAAACAAGGCGTTAAAACGTAGTGACAAGCTGAGTTTATTTCGGCAGGATAAATCTTTAAGAACCCTTTTAAATGGGTCTCTGAAAGAACGTCAGTCTTCTTGCTTTATTTCTTTAAAAAAGTTTTATATGATCATTTTAAAACGTATGAAGAATCACAAAACTCATAGAATTTATAAACTAACCCCGTAAAGACGATTAACGGTGTGACCATCACGATAAAACTTGTTTGTTTCAAAAAAATACTCTATCTTACATAGAAAATACCTAATATTGCATGTCCATCAATGGATGCATTTTGAATGTTTCACGGACAAAATGGCGGCTAATAACCACGTTCGTCACATGTTGTATCAGCTAGCTGTTTGATTGGTCTGATAAGACATTCTTATCTGTCAATCAATAACCTGGCATAAGGTCAATTTCCGTATTGCAATACGTATCTCATGAACTTTTAACTGAATTCACCATAAATAATGATAATATAAAATGTGATGATGTAGTAAAACTTTTAGGCATTGATATAGACTTTATGTTAAATTTTGATCAACAAATAACAAACATGTACAAACAAGAGCTGTCCCTCACAAGTGACGAATGCCCCCGAAAGAGGTGCCTCACAGTCTGTGTCCTCTCCATGTGCTCAATAAATGTGCTATGTAATTTTAAAATCCTTCCATGCATGACAGAGTAACCATGCATACAGTTTTCCATTACTTTAAACACTAAGTGTGACCTTGACCTTTGAGGTAGGGACTTGGGTTTTGTACGCGACACGTCGTCTTGATGTGCAAAACATTTGTGCCAAATTATTTTAAAATCCTTCAATGCATGACAAAGTTACAGTCCGGACACGAATGTGTGCATATATGCATATATAGAGGAATCCATTACCTTCAAACTCTAAGTATGACCTTGACCTTTGAGCTAGGGACGTGGGTCTTGTACGCGACACGTCGTCTTGATGTGCTATTACAGTCCGGACACGAATTGTAAGTGGGGACGCACAGACGGACGGACAGACGGACGGTGCGATTTTAATACGCCTCCCTTCGGGGGCATAAAAAGCAGCAAGACGGTTAAATGTATTACACAGACTAAGCAAATTCCTTACACCTGACAATAAAATATTAATATATAAGACCTTTATCAGAACTTATTTCAACTTTTGTCCCCTTGTTTGGCAAAAACAAATACTGAAAAATTAGAGAACATAGATCCCTAAGAATCACTTTCAATGACTTTACTTCAAGCTATGAAACTCTACTAAAGCAAATATGCCAACTTTACACTTAAGAACATGATCAATAGCTATTGAATCTTTTAAAAGCATATATAAACTATCACCCCCATACCTACATGACCTTGTTACACTTAAACATTCATCATATTTTTTCAGGTACCATAAAATTGCTGTAGTGCCATCAATAAGATCAGAAGCATACGGTAGGAAAAGCTTCAGTTTCGAGGCCGCCCAGGTCTGGAACAGTCTCCCGAACTCTATTCGTAGCATAGAGAACTACAAAGAGCTTGTGCGACTGATCAGGGCCTGGTGCGGCCCAACCTGCAAATGTTCTATGTGTAGTTAATTGCTTTTTCTGTATTATACCCATCGTTTCGCATGACAGCATTATTATTTTGTTTGCATGATTCCCTATTTTGTTGCTTTTGCCTATTTGTCAGCCAATTTGCTTTGATAGAATGTTCTCTGCTGTGGCATGAACCCACTGTCAGTCAGTTCACCACATACCTGGTATGAGGTGATAGGAGTCTTAGCTCTTTTTTTTAATTTTGTCGGCTTTTGCTCTACGTTAAATTTCACTTCTTATCTCTGTTTTTTTTTATAGCAGTTTTTAAACAGTTCACCATGTACTTTTGGCATTTTCTCCAAATCTGTACAATTTTGTTCTGTAAGACTGACAGTGAGCTCATGTCTTTTAAAAAGAAATTTTATGTTGTACATTTGCATGTGTGTTTTATAGTTACTTTCAATTAAGTATGTCTGTAAATGTAATATTTTATATGCATACAGGTCTCTTGTTGATTTCATGTTTAAATTATGCATTAATTTCTTAACTATCAGTGACATTTAGCGTGCAATATTTAAACCTTACATCATAAATTTAACGAACTATGTACATGTAATGTATATTTATCCCTACAGGTGTTTTTTTTATCTTTGTTATGACTTTGTTTTTGTCGGAAAATAGCTTATAGCTAATGTTCTTTGTTTAACTTAAACTGACTATAAATAAAGTTTCTTGTATCTTGTATCGATATGTATTGGCCTATTGGATATTCAGTACTGTACTAGATAGTTGTGTAAAGTGGTGGAACCTATGCTGGCGGTATCCCTATGCTGGTGGTATCTCCGAAAAACGGCTATTTACAGAAAAACAGGTGAAGAAAAATTTTCAGGGTACATTCAGCATTGACAGTCGATGAAATGCTTTTACAGCAAATGTAGTGATAGCCGCGCGTGCAGCTCTGTGACACAGCAGCTGATACAATTGTACTTGATCCATTTCGCTAGAAAATTTCTTAAATATAGACATCAAAATCACCCAGTTAAAGTTGGCATTTTTTATAAAACTTATTTCTTTTATATAAAAATGTATATTCTATGGAAACTGTTATATCTTGTTAGTTAATATTTAGGCTCTGAAAACTGTTTCCAACCTGTTGGTTGTCAAATATCACATACTGCCAGCATTGGTTCCCTTCGAGGTGAAATTTCAAGTTTTGACATGTGTCGTGTCAATAGCTCCCAGAACCACATAGTCAAGTGATGAAGCACATCAACGTCTTGTTTCGATTTAGCAGGGATAACATTATGTTTTTGCTGAGGCAAATCAAAATGGTAAGGATTTCCTGCTTTCTGAACTGCTGATATACATTCAAAATACCTACAGCATAGGTTCCCCCACTCTATACCTTACAATTTGAAAACCTAGTTTTATTATAAAGTTGATATCAGATTTATATAACCAGTTTTTGTTCTTTATTGTGTCCTTTATATCAAATCAATTGAATAAATTGATGAGTTGGATAAGTTTATAACTACTACGTACTTAAACGATTCAAGAAAGGGCTACACTTATCATGCATAAAGGGGCTTTGTGTATTAATGCTCAATATGAAAAGCATCTAAACATAGATGTATGCATTGAAGTTTAGTCATGTAATTTGAAAAAAATGAGGATATCTTTTAGAATAGACTTGAAATCACTGTAAACTATCACTGTTGGTTTAAGATGGTAGTTCATGGGATGCCTGTACAAGGCTAACAAAAGTGTGATGTTTCAGAACTTTGGACAGATAGTGCCGTATTAAATTCATTGTGCCCCCGCTGTGCCTAATCTCTTCCTCACATAATCTACAAACAGCAAAAGCTCTGATGATTTGTCTAGTTGTTTTCGAGCGTTGCAGACGAAAATACTTCCAAGCATCGCTTTTTGCAGACTTTTTGGGAATGAGTATGACATCCCCAGCAAAGTCCATCATCCATTTTGCAAGGGCAGTAACTCTTATGAACAGAATTGACACTAAAGTCTGTCCCATCCGTATCGGAAAAAACCGGTTCGGCGAAAACATTGATTCATATTGCATTGGGCGAATGAATTGCAATATATCGGTGTACCTGTGAATCGTTACACCACTACAAGATGGCTGTAAAACGTTCATCTGCCACCCTTCTGGGGCAGATTTTTTTTTTTTAAATCTAGTTTTTAGTAACAGTGACCTTGACCCTATTTTTTTATTCGACTTTTAAACAATTAAAGTGCTAAAAGTACAGTACCCTTGACCCTTGTGACCGAGAATGCAATCCCAAGCTTCCTCTCCACAAAATGTATCTACACATCGAATTTCATTGCAATTGGTCACTCCTAACGTTAGTTATTGTGTGGAAAATATTTTTCTATTTTTAGTAACAATGACCTTGACATTGACCCTAGTGACCCCGAATGCAATCCGAAGCATCCTCTCGGTTGCTCCTAACTCGAGTTATTGAACGGAAACCATTTTTCTATTTCAAGTGACAGTGACCTTGACCCTTGTGACCCCAAATGCAATCCAAAGCTTCCTCTCCATGCATGCTACATGTACCTACACAGCAAGTTTCACTGCAATTGGTCACTCCTAACTGGAGTTATTGAGCTAAAACCAATGTTTTAGCATTCAGCATTCTGAATAAGCAGGTTTTTTAAAAAAAAATGCTTAAAAATACATTCAACTATTTACATCATAGGATAACAGCACTATATACCATGATCAATCTTACAAAATGCATGTGCTTCAATACTGAAAATCAGTCTTCCTAAATGTGTTAAACAATGCTTGACATTTGATCTTGCAAATACACAACTTCACCTGACCACTAAAATTTTTGCCAGAATAAACAACAGAAAATATTGCATTAAAGGCTATAGTTAATTGCCTAACATTCAGTCAGACAGCAGCACTTATTTCGCTGACTGGGTGAAACCTTCTCTGACATGTGAAATGGACAGCCACACTTCAAGACTGGAAAAGTATTATACTAAACGTTTTCAGGTTTCACTTTTACAATTCCAAAAAATATGAAACAGGCAAGAAAATGACTTGATGTTGTAGATCTGTTTATATGCAAAGTTTGGTATGAATAGATAAAGAAATGCAAATAGTTGTTAGATACCTAATTTGCCAGTTTTAGTAACAAGTAACCTTGACCTTGAATATAACCCCCTACCAAAAAAAAAAAAAAAGGCGTTTACGTATTTTACTTCACACAAAGCTTTCTTTACATGCTATTACTATACATAAAGTTTGGATTAACAAAATACATAAAACACAATTTCATCAACTTTAACTGTTTAGCTGTTGTTGGTCAGCCAAACAACAAATTCATTCTATAAAAAAATTACTTTTTTTTAATTTTCAACTAGCATCATAAGACAAGAGGGCCAACATGGCCCTATATCGCTCACCTTGGTACAAGTCCACTTGCCTGGTGGAAGATCACTAGATAATGTTATACACAATACGTCTTTGTAAAACAAGTGACCCCCCCTCCCCTGGGCAAGGTCAATTTTGACCCCAGGGGCATAATTTGAACAAACTTTAAAGAGGTCTACTAGGCAATGCTACATGCCAAATATTTAAGCTCTAGGCCTTGTGGTTTCAGAGAAGAAGATTTTTTAAGTTTTCCCTATATAAACCTATGTATGTAAAACTAAGTGACCCCGTGTGGGGTCAATTTTGATCCAGGGGTTATAATTTGAACAATCTTGGTAGAGGTCCACTAGCCAATGCTACATGCCAAATATCTAAGCTCTAGGCCTTGTGGTTTCAGAGAAGAGGATTTTTAAAGTTTATTCTATATGAGTCATGCAAAACTAAGTGACCCCCATGCGGGGTCAATTTTGACCCGGGGCTCATAATTTGAACAATCTTGGTAGAGGTCCACTAGACAATGCTACATGCCAAATATCTAAGCTCTAACCCTTGTGGTTTCAAAGAAGTGAAGATTTTTAAAGATGTTCCTATATAAGCCTATGGAAAAACAAATGACCCAAGGCAGAGTCAATTTTGAATTGGGGTTCATAATTTAAACAATCTTGGTAGTGGTCCACTAGGCCAAATATCTAAGCTCTAGGCATTCCTGTTCACTGGCCTAGTGGTTTCGGGAAATGTTGTTTGAAGGAAAATGTTGATGGACATAAGACGGGTGCCGGACAGAATGCGAATTCATATAGCTCGCTCTGGCACATTATGCCAGGTGAGCTAATAATGCAAATAGATAAAATCTCCTGGATATTCCTGAAAAACCTCCTGACAAATACAAACATTTACGACTAGGGACAAAACAGTGATAAAAACAAACATTTACGACAACAGACAAAACAGTATCTCGAGACTGCAAACTAGTGAGGATGGATCTATCGTTCACTTTTTACATGGTACAATACATGAATGCAGGAATGCAGTTGACTATTACTCTATAGTAACAGTGCATTTTCGAAATAAAGATAAATGTAAGATTATTCTATTACCATTGCGTACTGAAAAGTTCAAAACAGACAGAAAGTCAGAACCTTATGAGATATGATTGTTGATGATTTATAATATACAATGTACTGTGAAAAAAAAGTCATTGATATGAACTATAGTCATACTTTGAACAATCTTGGTAGAGGTCCACTAGCCAATGCTACATGCCAAATATCTAAGCTCTAGGCCTTGTGGTTTCAGAGAAGAAGATTTTTAAAGTTTTTCCTATATAAGCCTATGTAAAACTAAGTGACCACCCGTGCAGGGTCAATTTTGACCCAGGGGTCATAATTTGACCAATCTTCGTAGAGGTCCACTAGACAATGCTACATGCCAAATATCTAAGCTCTAGGCCTTGTGGTTTCAGAGAAGAAGATTTTAAAATTTTTCCTATTTGTTGCCATAGCAACCAGAGTTCTGCATTGAATTGAATTCTTTGAATAACTTTGATAGAGCTTCATGAAAGGAACATCCCTGCAAAGTTTCATCAACATTATCCATTGGTGGTTTCAGAGGAGATGTCGTTTGAAGGAAATGGTGGACGGACGACGTACGGCATACTACGTACTACAGATGGAGAGTGATCCTAATAGCTCACTCTGGCACTTTGTGCCAGGTGAGCTAAAAAGCCTGACAGCATTTTGATTGGGAGTTTTAATGAAATAAATGATCATCTAGCCTGGTGGCGACGCTATGCAGGAATGCAGTTGACTATTTCTCTATACTAACAGTGCATTTTCAATATAAAGATAAATGAAATTATTCTATTACCATTCTGTGCTGAAAAGAAAAACAGACAGAAAGTCAGTATCCTCTGAGATATGACTGTTGATGATTTATGATATACTGTGAAAAAAAAGAGTCATTAATAAGAAATATAGTATCACACATCTGTTTATTTTGATGGATGGAAACTGAATTCATGACTTGCTAAAACAGCTTGGGTCAATGCGACTTCTGTATTTAACTCAGGTTTCAAATGACCTGTGATGTCTCCATCCTGAAAACATCCCAATGAAGGCTCAGGTGAAAGCTAGAAATTGACAATTTTCTATCAACTACAGCTGTCCACAAGACTATTCTCAATGCTTGCCAATAAAAGACAACTTTTGTCAGTAGATAGCAAAACAAAATTCTGTTGACTTAAGTTTGAAGCTACCTATGCCAACTTAATTGTTTGATACGTCTGAACACTATTGCTAATTTTAAGTTTCAAATAACTCCCATAAGTGGTTACTGAGATACGTGCATGATAAAACATTGCATGCAAAACTTTACCCAAACTTTCTTACTTCAGTAAAGGCCATAATATGTAGTAAATTAGGTCAGGAGTAATTTAAATTGATTGTTTGATACCCCCAAAGCCTAACCCTCTAGAAAGATACTGCCACTGCACTGATGTATCCCCCTCCATGGCACTGACAAATATAACTAGTAGTTTTCAAGTTATGCTCCGGACAAGGAAAATGCAACAGACCACCTGACCGACCGCCCGCCCACCTGCCTGCACGCCAACCGACCACTGGTTGACTCCTATATACTCCCCCAAACTTCGTTTCAGGGGTATAATAAAAAGACAGTAACAATGTATGCTTTGCAAATCTTCTTAAAGGAGGTTCTCATCTCTCAAATGTCTGTGGCTATTAAAACAAAGAATCAATTAATGAGACATAAACTTGAAGAACACTGTTGTAGGAGTTTAATGTCCGTTTCAACATATTTTGATCATGTAAAACGCAAAAAAAGATTGATAAAATCTCTTGGATATTCCTGGAAACCTCCTGATTTCAAAAAAAAATCTCTAAGAAAGGACTGGCCATTGAGAAACTTAACATGACTTGTGTTGTATACTACTGATGAATGATATAACAACTTGTTACTTTCTGTCAGAAATAACTATGTTATTGAAAAGAGGATCAAAATGATATAATACCGGTAAAACCACTTCTTCTCGACAAGAATGTTATGCTACTGACTAGTAGATCAAAAGTTATAATAAGGCTGTTACTGAAAAGAACAGTCGTACAGCAGATATATGACAAAAACTATTACTTACTGGCAGGAATAACTGTGCAAAATGTTCAGTGAATTAAAAATTGTTTTAAAATGTAATTTACTGACAAGAATGCCTATGTCACAACTTGCTATGTTTTTATCTACTGGATCCATTGGTTTGGTTTTGAGTTCAATGCCCATTTTTCAACAGTAATTAGTCATATACAGGCAGGCAGTTTATCTAGCCATCGTTTCTGGGAAGAACCAGTACTTAGAACCCATCTTGTTCATAAGAAACTGCCAACCGTCATGGTCGGTAGCAGGGCTTAATCCAGTGGCCCTCAATCAGTTAGGGGTTTTCTGATTACAAGTCAGCAACTCTAACCACTTGACCATAGAAGCGATCTGTTCTACAGGATCAAAGCTCATGCATACTCACAGACAACTCACAGAAAACTCATACTTAGTTACACTTCTCGTCTAGAGGATCAAAAGTTATACTTAACAGTTACTTACTGCTTTTATTTAGTGGATTTAAAGTTACTTTAATCCTTTACTTACTGACAAGAATGGCGGTGTAATTGTCCATTGGATCAAAGGGACACATGGCTACTCCAGAATCTGAACCATTGAATACTAATTCGTCCTGAAATGAAAATACAAAGTTTGTGACCACAAAAAAACATATTTAATGACACAAGATTGAAAACTTGCAATGCAACAAAAAAACATTTACCCATACAATTGAGCTTGAAACGGCACTGCAAAATTTATAATACAATAATGAAAGCACAAAGTTCCTCTGCACATCTAAGGTATTATAACCCTTTCCCTACTGGGCTTGTCCACTTTTCAATCTGGACGGTACCATAATTGTTCAAGGTAGTGCCAAGTGAAAATTCACCAACTGAATAGCCCGAGTTGCACACAGAGCAAATCCTGATAAGACCGCATACATGTGCAGGCTGATCATGATCTACACTGGTACGAAGGCGAAAATGGCTCGTCTCCAGCAGGGTAAAGGTTACATGTTATCATAATACCCCTATACGGTTAGTAAAACTGTACATTTCTACTGATATTCGTATAAGTAAACCAAAATACCAAAGTACTGCATGGTAATTGTTTTCCTTTTTCATTAAGACTGAATTAGATGTCTATTCTTTTTTAATATATCATTTTAAGTAAACTTAATTCAAGTAAAGTTGTTGTGCACCAGGAATCATGAAATATACTTTTGTTGTTCTATAAAACAGACATTTTACACTAAACATTTTGACTTTTCTAAAAACAGGCATTTTAAATTACATAGTCACTTATTGTTCTAAAACAGGCATTTTATAAAAATTATGATACACTATTTTAATTATTCTAAAATGACTAACACTGTAAAATACATGTGTATTTTCATTGTTTGGACAGTTCCTGTACAAGCATTCAACTGTTCTAAATCAGATATTGTATGATACATTTCTTCTATTATCTATATTTCATTTATTCTAAAACAGGCAATTGTAAATTATTCTTGAACTGTCCTTTAACAGGCACTAATAAATGCATTTTTCTGATGAAAGAACATTAGGCTGAAGCCCTGAACTTCAAACAGAAATGAAAGAGGAATGAAGAATGAGTTAACTTCTTTTAACATAATGAAGAATTAATGATAAATTCATACAAGAATCTTTTTGTGTGAAGAAGATTGAGATTTAGGTGAACTCACATTACTGCAAGTAATAGCCTAACCACCAATCAGTAGCAACAAGACAAATTTTTTCAGCCAATCGGGAATAACTTTGAATATGAGTTACAAAAAGTCAGACTCTAAAACATGCATTACGAGATAGACTGCTATCATATAGCGAATAGAATAAGGAACAAGTGTATGTCTACCCAGTTGCAGTTGTTGTAGGAGTTTAATGACCATTCCAACCATGTTTTAGTCATTATTACAGATTGGCAGTTTACCATACTATCAGTCCTGGGAAAACCCAGTATCACAAGACTCATATTCTCTTTAAGAAACTGCCAACTTTCTACCATAATGAAACACAGTAGAAGCGCTCAAACCCATGACCCACAATCTATGAGTATATCTTTTTTTGCAACCGTGTCAGAGGTAAGACATGAAGAATTTAGATGCAAGCTATAATACATGTCAAAGTTTCAGCAATAATCAGTCTCTTGTCTTCCTTTATTTCAAGTTAAGATACATTTGTAATGCATTTCACATTCAAAAGGTCTTCACATGATGCTCTGTACAATATATTATACACAGGATGGTGCGCACAAGGCTAGGATTGTTACATATGGAGAGTAAAGAAAAGCAGAAACTCGCTTGCCCGATTTCTTGTTGTCTTTTAAAATCAAAATGCTTTCATTTGTCCTTGGGTTTAACGTCTTCTTTAACAATAGTACATTACTGACTGGCGGGCAGTTTACCTCGTTCATGGGAAGATAAGTACTATTGGACACGATCTTCCATAAGAAACTGCCAACTTTCTCACATAAAGAATCAAGTCCATACAGGGGCTCAAACCATTACCCCAAGTCAGGAACCGTTGCACTCAACCGCAGAGCCAGGTATCAACTTCATTAAAAGTGTATCCCATATGCTTCTTCTCATGGTTTGATTAAGCGAAGTATAGTAGAATATTCTCAATGTCATTTTGACACTTTTGGTTCAATACAAAATCTAAACCACTTATATTTTCCACGCACCATTTAAACAACAATCAAAACCAAAACTTGTTCATGTGTGGTTGTTCAAAAAAAAGCTCAAACGTGTTCTACAAACATTTACGACAACGGACAAAACATTTTCTCAAGACTGCAACCTAGTGAGGATGGATGTATCGTTCACTTTTTACATGGTACAATGCATGAATGCAGGAATGCAGTTGACTATTACTCTATACTAACAGTGCATTTTCGAAATAAAGATAAATGTAAGATTATTCTATTACCATTGCGTACTGAAAAGTTCAAAACAGACAGAAAGTCAGTACCCTCTGAGATATGATTGTTGATGATTTATGATATACTGTGTAAAAAAAAGAGTCATTGATATGAAATACAGTATCACGCATCTGTTTATTTTAATGGATGGAAACTGAATTCACGACTTGCTAATACAGCTTGGGTCAATGAGACTTCTGTATATAACTCAGGTTTCAAATGACCTGTGATGTCTCCATCCTGAAAACATCCCAATGAAGGCTCAGGTGAAAGCTAGAATTGACAATTTTCTATCAACTACAGCTGTCCGTAAGACTATTCTCAGTGCTTGCCAATAAAAGACAAGTTTTCTCTGTAAATATATGCATGATAATTCCTTGCATACAAGACTTTAACCAGATTTTCTAAGTCAAACAATGGCCAAATCTGAGTCAAATTCATACAAGAGTTATCTACCTTGACTGCCTGACATGCTTCAAGACTGCCCTAATGAAGTTTCAAATCAAACCAGTAAGTGGTTACTCAGATATGTCCATGATAGTTCTTTACATGCAAACTTTTAACCAAAGCTGCAATGCTAAGTCAACACCGACGCAAAGGTGACTGTAATAACCCTCCATATTCTTCAAATAGATAAAAATGTGTCTAGATCCAGTTAGCAATATGTATTGAGGTTCCATCCATTTATCAAACTTTGGCTGCTACATGATAAGCCTTATCATATTGGAATCTATGCCATGGCATCACTGAGATGAAAATGGGCAGTTTTCTTTGGCAACTCCCCCCCCCACACACACACACTGAAACAACTTTAAAAACATATGTGATAACATTCCTTAAAAAGAAATGATCATAAAAAACTGAAAATAATAATTTTGAAAATACATTGTATAGATCTTGGTAAAAGAACATCTATACCCTCCGATCATTAACACTGTATCCTGGCCCTCCATCCCTGAACCCCCCCCCCCCCAACCATCACCCCCAAGCCTAAACCCTATCTCTCTCCATGGCATTGAAAAATATAATAAGACAGTAACAATGTATGATTTACACTTCTTAAAGGATGTCCTGGTCTGATCTCGAATGTCTGCAGCTATTAAAACAAAGAATCAATTTAGTAAGACATAAACTTGAAGAACACTGTTGTTGTAGGCGTTTAATGCCCATTCCAACCATATTTTGGTCATTTTTTGGTAGACAACTTTTCTAACTATCCTTCCTCGGAAGAACAAGTACTAGACTCATATCATCAATAAGAAACTGGCAACTTTCTTTCATAAAGAAACATGATTGGTAGCATGGCTTGAACCCGTGACCCTAAATCTACAAGACCTTACAGTGATTTGAAGTCACAGACTCTTAACAACTCAACCACGGAGGCCGACTTGAAAAGAACTACTATATGAATATCAATTTATTCTTTAACTTTGTACTGACAACACTTCTATTTCAGTCAGGAACCAACCAGCATGCAGAACATCAGCAGAATTTTGTTCTACTACTGAAAAGAAATCATTTGCTTTGTTAATGTTCAATGGTTATGGCAATACTAAATTTGGATTTACCATGTCCATACTTGAAGAAGGATTTTCCTTAAGTTATGGCATGTCCATTTTTGAAGAAGGTTTTCCTTAAGTTATGACACTAAGGTCATGCATGAGTTTTCCTTAAGTTATGACACTATGGTTATTCTTGAACAGGTTTTCCGTAAGTTATGACATAATGGCTATGCTTGAACAAGAGTTTTCCTTAGGTTATGACATTACGGCTATGCTTGAACAAGAGTTTTCCTTAAGTTATGACATTATGGCTATGCTTGAACAAGAGTTTTCCTTAAGTTATGACATTATAGCTATGCTTGAACAAGAGTTTTCCTTAAGTTATGACATTACGGCTATGCTTGAACAAGAGTTTTCCTTAAGTTATGACATTATGGCTGTGCTTGAACAAGAGTTTTCCTTAAGTTATGACATTATGGCTGTGCTTGAACAAGAGTTTTCCTTGGTTATGACACAACAGTCATGCTGAGCAAGACATATGCCTGGTGGCACATGAGTCTGGTGGCAGAGTCTGGTAGCACACAAGTTTTTAGTGGCAGATGAACAAGGAATAAGTCTGGTGGCACACAAGTCTGGTTGCAGATGAACATGGTTAACTCATAAATATGTCTATTTCAATCCTTGAACAAGTGTTTTGCTTGTTTGAACAAAAACTATTTAGCCCACTGTATTGACAAAACAGGTAACCTATACACTAGACTTTGTTTTAACCATAGTTACCACCTAATCAAAGTTTAATCTCTAAATCTTTATGTTTACACTTTGATTTTGTTTTTGATCTGATTTTACAAGAAGATCTAATTTCAGATGTAATAAAAGGGAGTGTAACAGAGTATTAGGTTTTACCATGATTCTGCTAAATTTCAAAAATGGACTTGTCCGTCTTTCAATTTGGACAGTACCATTTCTTGTTTAAAGGGGTGCCAAATGAAAATTTACTGACTTTACAGCCAACAGTGCAGATCATGATCAGACTATAAGGATGTGCAAGCTGATCATGATCTACACTGGTCTCAAAGACAGGCTTATTTGCAATCAGGAGGTTAAGAGTGCAATCTGGTCAGGATTTATACTGGTCGCCGAGGTTTTTATGTTGGTTTTCAGACTTATATGTGCTAAATATGTCATGGCTTTATAATGACTGTTCCACCTAACTACAAAACGAGAATCGAGAACTTCATTAAACTGAAATCTACACATGCTTTAAAACTGCATGAAAATATCCTGTTACGATTAATAATTCACATTAGAAATATGTTTTGTTGTTCATCTCTTTTTGTTAAATCGATACACCACGCGCTTTATCACTAGAGGCCAATAACATGCTGCATGATGCACACAATGGTTTATCAATGACTTCTTTAAGCAGGTATGTTAGAATGTTTGAAAAATTAACTATATCTTAAAACTTCAAATCCTTATGATTATATAAGGAGATACTGAGTATAGAGTTATGTTTCTTGCACACTGAACTTTCCACTCTTTTTCCTTTATATCTCTATCAATTTCGCTGAGTTACCTTTAATGACTCATAGGAAAGAGTCACAAAGGGAGGTAATTGATAAATAACTTTAGGCAGAGTTGTTGTTCTTTCTTATTTCATTTTCATCAGCTGTCCTGGGTTTAAAGGTAAATTTTCATTCTATGTATTTTATATTTAACAGATAAAGATACTGACTGGTCAGGGAAGTGGTCCCCATGGAAAAATGCATGGCATTTCCGACTGTATGCCGTAAACACTTTCATTTTTGCACAAATTAAATTTTCACTTCCTGATAATGTTTAACTGGCTAGCCGTTAAATAAATCTTTAAAGAATATCTATATGATAAAAGAATAATTGATATTATTAATTTTACAAGCATTAAAACAAAAAACTTCGACAAATATAGCAAAAAGTAATTTTAGGCATAGAAAATTTTGTTTGAAAAATCTTGTAACATCAACCTACATTGACTGAAAATCTTTTAGGGGAGTAAGCCCAAGTGCCGCAAACCAGCAAGTTGTCCTCCATCTCCATGACAACACGTATATGGTTCTGACAATCTGGAGTCTGGAAAACACAACAACAACAACACATTTATATAGCAAATATAACTGTGGACTGCATTAAATTTTGTTTATTCCCGTGAGGGTTCTCCTAGAAACTACATTTATCAAAATCAATCAATTAATTAATCAATCCAAACCCACTATAAGGTTTGTTAATTATTACTTTCAATGTTGTTTCAACATGTTAACACATAAACAAGTGTTGAGAAGGAGTTGAATAAAACATGTTTTTTATCAAGATACAAACTGGGTACATAGCTGACTAAACCTTTCAGAGCCCTGCTATGAAACTGACCAGACAAATCAAACAGGTCAAGAATTTTTGTAATTTCTAATTCAGTGGTTACAAATGAATAACATTTACTACATTCAGTAGCTCCTACCAGGACTTGCGCCCAAGACAATACAGGGATCATGGTCAAGGGACTCAACTTCTCACCTCCAGGCCAGCAGCCTTTTACTCAAACCATGCAAAACATTTTTTTAGAGTACTGTTAACTACACAACAAACTCTTTGGGACAACTTAAAATTGTTCCTTGTGTACATAGTATTTACGATCCACATAACATTTTTCAAGAAGGGGAAAAAAATTATGCCCAGAATATTTTTCCTTATATCTGACATTTCACTATAAATATGGAGTTTCAAGTATCAGTATATTACATCTCAGTGATTGTTTCCCCTTCATCCTTTCAAGGACTTCCATTGCCCCAGCATCATTTTTTCCTGGTCATGTTTTTACATTCTGTATGACAGAATGCATGCTAGTATCTTATGAATCGGGAAGTCTTTTGGCTGTGGCACAGCTTTATCTCTGCTAACCTTTGACCTTAAATATGCTAGATGTAACTCCGATATATATGCACATGGACAAACAAAAAGGAACAAAATGCCTTAAATTCCTCACTTCACATCAGTGTCCATGACTTCTTGCAACTTCAGTTGATTTCGAAACTGAAAATACATCGTAGTAAAGCACTTACAAACTATTCAGAAAAGCTCACACTTGAGTACTTTAAACATGTACCGAGGTGAGGTCGTTAGACCTGGGTATGGGATAAAATGCTTCTTACTGGTGATTTTCCCTGCACTCTACATCTCCTCTGTGTCTCAGCATCTGGTTCTTTTGTCCTAGAATTCTGAAAAGGTAACAGATGAAAGCTAAAGTTAGGCGACTCTTGTGGGATGAAAAGGTAACAGATGAAAGCTAAAGTTAGGTGGCTCCTGTGGGATGAAAAGGTAACAGATGAAAGCTAAAGTTAGGCGACTCTTGTGGGATGAAAAGGTAACAGATGAAAGCTAAAGTTAGGTGGCTCTTGTGGGATGAATAAGTAACAGATAATTAAAAGCTTAAGTTGGTTGGCTCTTGTGGGATGAAAAGGTAAGAGATAAAAGCTTAAGTTGGTTGGCTCTTGTGGGATGAAAAGGTAAAAGATTATAGCTAAAGTTTGATGGCTATTGTGGGATGAAAAGGTAACAGATTAAAGCTAAAGTAAGGATTAACCCTGGTCATTCGGACTGAAAAATGAACATGGGACCTGAGACTTAATCCCTAGTCCTTCTAACTGCAAAATGAACATCTGGCCTGGGACTTGAACCCTTGCCGTTCAGACTACACATTGTCAGTAAGTTTATACATCATAAAAACCAAAACAAAACAAAACTGACTGGACCAAAAATTCACCAATTTACACCATTTACACAGCAATGTACTCATCTTTAACTGTAACAAAGTAGCTGATACTTTGCTAAAACAAATTAAAGCTGCTCGATCTCTCTCAGATTTTGGTGAAAAAAAACAGTTCTTAGAACTGTTTGAAACTAACGTATTTTAGAACGAATCATCAAATAAGAAGGTTCCAGTATAAATTCCTGTAAAGTATTTCTGTATTCTTTAAATGAAACCCTACCAAATTACAAACATGATAAAGTGTTACAAACGCTTTTGAAATTCCAACATAAATATAATGTAGTGTAGCTGTGCCATAAAACCAATATAAGCAGCATTTTCAACAGATTCATTTTAAAAATATAGCAGCGTAAGGGTTAAAATAAATAAAAACGTAACTTACCATACAATGCATATCTGTAATTGCAAGTTTGTATATGTTATTCCTGAAAATGAAAAGAAAAAACATTAATTTCAATGAGTGACAGTTTTTGTAATGACAGCAAAAATACAGTAATCTCCCCCTTTAACCTCAAAAGTGTTGTTGTTTAATGTTGGGGTTACCTCCCTTCTCAACCATATTTCTGTCATTTTTCCTCCATTTTCACAACTATATTTCTGTCATTTTTCCTCCATTTTCAACCATATTTCTGTCATTTTTCCTCCATTTTCACAACTATATTTCTGTCATTTTTACAGTTGAGGACAATTCCTGGGAAGGGCCAGTACTAGAACTATTCCTCTGTAAGAAACTGCCAACTGTTTCACGTAAAAGAGACATGGTTGTTAGCAGGGCTCGAACCCATTACACTCAATCCATTTGAGAGGTTACTGTCATTTCAAGTCAGCAAATAAGATCAGTTGACCACAGAGGTGGATAAAGTCACTTTGATTTGCTCCTACCTAGCCTAAAATTTGCAGGGAGGCACTGTGCTGTATAGGGGTAGCATGTCAGACACCTTTATGCATAGGTCTTGGGTTTGAATTCCATCAGACGAATTGACCCCAACCTCAACAATCCACTGTTTCAGTGGGAGAAACAGGTCTTACTGCCAGGATTAGTAATATAAATTGTGTAAAAACCGTACTTGCTCCTGAGAATATACACAATTTATGTACCAGATTTTTTACTTACATAAAAGTTCTATATCATTTAATCAACTGAAAACAAAATGAGAAATTTCTTAAGCCATAAATGTGCAACACAATTATTTACTTACATAGCTCCCACATACAGAATGTTGGGGTCTTTTCTACTCTGCTGTAGATATCTGTAGTAACCTTTGGGTTCGGGAGCTTTGTTCTCAGGACAACCAGTCCCATTGAAACTTTTAATTTGAAAAGCAAGTTCTGAAATATTAATAAAACATTATGAATGAATTTCTGCCCAAAAAAAGGCCCCCAAAAAAGACCAATGGATATCATGAAATCATTCAAGCTGTGCTGTGTAAAAATCATTGTTAGGCGCTTGTAATCAAAAACCACTGTTAGGCGCTTGTAATCAAAAACCAATATTAGGCACTTGTAACCCAAACCACTGTTAGGCACTTGTAACCAAAACCACTGTTAATAACTTATAACAAAAACCACTGTTAGAAACTTTTAACAAAACCAATGTTAGGTGCTTGTAACCAAAACTAATGTTAGGCATTTGCAACCAGAGTGAATCCAGATGATGCAGACTGCATATCCATGATGCTTGATCTCAAGCCATTACATCAAGACAACCCCAGAAAAAATAATACAACACTTGAAATTCCAATTGTATTTTACAACAGTAAAATTTCTTTCTCTTAGTCTCTACTTTTTTTATTACAATTTTACAACAGAAAAAAATTAGTTTTCGCCAAGTGGGGCCAATTTAAATTTTGTGACATTCTACATTTGCTAACACACTGGTTTATTTTTTATATTTTGACAGGAACTGACTTAAAGGCACATGTTCACCCTGGACGTAGCAATTTGACTGCTCTAGTACTACTATTATTACTAAGAAAGATGTCTCACCAGTAAAATTGACTGTTATTTGTACAAAAATCTTTCCTAAGGCCAAACATTTTAATTAGTTCAAACAGGGAAACACACATACCTTTTTTTGCCTAACAAGTTGCTTTTTAGTTCAAAGTTATATTTCATAAATATAAGCCATTATATTTTTTAACGATATTGCAATTCTTAATGGTCTGCGACAGCATTTTCTAATCAACTACGAAATTAACATGATAGAGGCATTCATAAACAGTTTTATAGCCTTTAGAATAAAATAAATGTATCATTACTGAAAAAAAAAATCATTAGTAAATTTGTTACATTATCCAAGCAAATTCCAAGTGATCAGGGGGCTTTAATACGCAGTTTCCACAATAACATTAGAAATTCATCAGTTGATATAATATACAGTAATCAAGAAATCTTATTGGGTTTCATCTTGGCATATTCTCTCATTTTATGCATTCTTGCTGACTTGACTGTTTTATGGCCAATCTATCTATTACAAGAAATTCCTCACAATGCACAACACCAATGCAAAAAAATTTTAGCATAATTTGTTACTTTGACATATTGCAGTGTTTGAACAGACTGGTATTAATATTTTTGTGCTTATCAAAATAACGAAGGACTTGTTAACATAGTGAAACGTAAAGCTTAAACATCAGTGCATGGCACTATGCTTACTTATATACTATAAACTGGGTAATAGTGGCGATTATTTCATTTTTGCTATTTTTGAGAACTTTAAACCTTGCTTATTCAAAATTTTCACGAATTATTCATTTCACATAGATTGTTCGCAAAAAAGGTCAATCTGCTCGCAAATTGCAAAATTGTAGTCACATGAAACTAACCCAATTTACGGTAATTTGAGATCAGAATCGCCCACCTCAACTTCATATACTGACTAGAATTCTATTTAAAATGTAAAGAGAATCATACATCAAACAGACTTTTGCACAGATGACATAGTTTGACTTGCTGACCTAATTCTTTCACCAGCCAATTTTTTACAACTTAAAATCTGGCATTTACACAAAAAAATATTTTCTAATAAGGTCGGTCATCATCTGCTAAATATAACTATAAGATCTGACCAACTGACCTACTTGATTTACCTATGGGGAATTTAGAAATTATGACATATGGGGTCAACTTGTTTAACTGACAGATAAATGTTGGTCGTGCAATTTCAAATGGATCTGAGGTTTGAAACTGTACAATTCATGGTTCAAAGAGTTCAGCTCAATTATAGTTTACTAACGGAATAGTGAACAGTGTACATCAAGACCTGACTGTATGGATGTACCTGCTGATCATGATCTGCACTGGTCGAGAAGCCAGAATCACTAATCCTAAACGTGGCAAGTCATAAAACTGTGTCAATTATTGATTTTTCTCTATCATTAAAGCAAAAATGACACATCCATTTGAACTCAGGGGTTTTGACACCAAAGGTGTGACCAAGACCTTTGAAAGTGGAAGACCAGAGTGTTGTGTGTTACACATTCTTCCCATGATGCCTTTTCAATTATAGTAACCAAGCTATAATCTGAATGAATAATTGAATAAGCACGGAGCAGTAAAATCCCTTCAGCAGGGCATAAAAACACCCTTTAATAATAATATACAGAATGATGTGTGCTTATAACACAATTTCATTTTTTTCCAAGATCTACAATGCGGGGGTTGATCGTGAAACTATTGTATCTGCTTCTATTTTTATATGAAGATACAATAGTTTCGCGATCAACCCTCGTTTTTTTATTATGGCAGAAATTTAATTGGCTACTTGACCTCTATGGCCTAATTCTCCCACAGCTTAGAATAAGGGCATACTTAATCACAATCAGAACAATTAACTGACAATCTTAACTTGTTCCTTCTATTATTGTTCAGATTAGGGCAAAATATAACCACCTGACACCAAACATCAAAGGGTAACTTGATACAACCTCTCTTGTACTTACATAATTGGATGAGATATCCAATTCTATTATTTTTAGAAACAAAACAATTACATTTAAATTAAGTGTTTGATATATCAGAAAAAAAACACACCCAGCATCCTTTATCTGAGGCAATCACATTATTATACTTAAAGGCCACACAAGAAACAGTTTCATGTCCACCCTCCTGACTTCTTTAAACAGATGGCATATTAAAGCTATATACTGAAGGTTTTGGGAAGCTAATGCAATTGCATTGATATTAAGGGAGACAACTCTGGAGACATCTCTCATCAGACAGCAAATGTGTTTACGATATTTATTTTAAGATTTCACATTTCTTTAGCAACTGATATACGGTATTAACGGAACCATTTAGCCACTGAAACAGGCAAAAGATCTAAAAAAACAAATTTAATTTACAAAACATATATTAAATTTTATGTACAGAAATATGGAGAAAAAAATATTATTGCCTGAAACATAATTATGCTCTCTTACTGGATGTTTGATGTTTATTCTATTCCATTTTAATGTTTCCCCCATTTCCCTTTTTCCAATTCAATTAAATTAGTATTTAACTGCCAAAAGATGCATCAACAAGAGCTGTCAGTAGGACAGCGCGCTCGACTTTTAAGTGCTTGCCTATAAAACAAAACTTTGACAGTTAAGGGCACACAAGACTTTAACTAGGAATTTCTAAGTACAAATAAAGAAACATTTTCACAGAGTTATCTTCTTTTGCTTACAGATAGGTGTCATGATGGTACATAAGTACTCCAACTTTCAAAGTAATATCTCAAATGGTTAAGTCAACAAGTGGACAAGAATGAAAATTTTAACTGAGTTTCTAAGTCAAAAAGGGCCATAATTCAAATAAAATCCTTGACAGAATTACCTTCTCCTGCCCATGTTTTGGGATCATGATGGTAAACAAGTATTCCAACTATCAAATTAATATCTCAAACAGTTTAGTCAAAAAGTGGACTGGTACGAAAAACTTAACCAAGATTCTAAGTCAATAAAGGGCCTTAATTTTTAAAACAAATCCCTGACAGAGTTACCTTCTCTTGCCTACAGATGGGGGTAATGATGTTAACATGCATTCAAAGTTTCAAAGCAATATCTCAAAGGGTTAAGGCAATAAGTGGATTTTACCCATATTCAATGTATTTTCTAAGTAAAAAAGGGGCATAATAGTAGTATAAAAAGGAGTGTGCCCCCCCACCGAAATTTTGCACACCCGAAATTTTGCACATTTACGATGTGTAGGGGAAGTAACTGCTACAGAAACTGGTTTCTATCACCGCAAGAGTGATGTCCTTGAATGGAGACACATTGTTTTAAAAAGTGTTTCCACCAATCGCGATAAAAAAAGAAACATGAATGTCAATAACCTCTGAAAACTAATTTTATAATATATATTTAAAACGATACATTTAAAGAGAGTTTAAATTATTCACGCTGAGAGACAGCAGCAGGCTGTTCAGGTTATAACGAAAGTTATAAAATATCAATGTCAATAACCTCGAAACCAATTATATTATGCTAATTTAACGTCCTGGATATGAGAACATATTGTTTAAGTATTTAAATGAAACAGTAATCCTGTGTAGTAGTATAAAATGGAGTGTCCCCCCGAAAAATTTGCTCATACCCGAAACTTTTGCTCATACCAACATATGTGCTCATATGGTCTAAGGGAAATAATTGTGACAGTCATTCGAGTTTTATGTTGACAAGAGTTCTCCTTTTGAATGAGCTGAATTAACCAATGAGGAGTGAAACAATGACGCGATTGAATCCGACTCGATAAAAAGAGCAGACTTTTCAGGTTATAACGACCGGTTCGGAGACCATATCATCGCTTTGCGTCGGTTTTCTATAGGATGTGTAGCAGAGCAAAGGTCACATAATATATCTCTACAGGGGTATAGTAGGAATTCACTATTATATATATCAACACTATAAGCCACACGAAGTGACAAGATGAGTCATTCAGGAGGTATGATGAGGTATTGAGGAGGTAATGAGGAGGCATGAGAGGTAATGAGGAGGTACGAGGAGGCATGAGGAGGTATGATGAGGTATTGAGGAGGTACAGGAGGTTATGAGGAGGGTCACTTCTTGTGGTTTATAGTGTTGATATATATGATAGTGATTTGGTACAGACGGCGAGGTCAGTTGCTAATAAAGCGAGACCGTTATCTCACTATGGAGAGTAACGACAAGAACATTATATTTCATTGTAGGAAATGTGGTTACGTTTTTTTTGCTTTGGAGAAACCTATTACACCACTTCAGAGTATGGCATACATGCGAGTATTATTCAAATATCTGTGTATGCTGCGACTGCGTGTTTGAAAACCGTAAGGCATTTCTCAAGCATGTGAAAATGAAAGCCTCGGAGGTAGTGAGGAGAAACAGACCAATGCAAACGGATTCTAACCTTTTAGGGATATCTAAGGGAGGTAAAAGTCGTTTGGTTCGGTCTCCTGAATGTTTGCGGCTATATGCGTCAAAAATGTTTTATTCGATTTCTATCTATATGGCACTGGTTTCTGATGTTTCTGTATGTTGATATTTCGGATTATTTCATTTCAAATTTTGGGTATGCCGTCGAAATCATACAAGTAATACTGGACTTTAATGAGCACCCTAATGACCAATAAATGGAACCTACCCATTGTAAAATTCCAAATGAAACACTTATAAAAAGATAGGACGGTTTACTCAAGCGTATAATGCAATGAAAATAAAACAAACTTTTGCGTATATTTCTCAACATACATGTAGATTAATCAAATATTTAAAAAAAGTTGATAACTAATATATTTCGAAAGGACATCAACTGCATACTTATAAAAACCACAAACAGGTATTAAATAACAAGCGAGATTGTCATGGTGACACGATTAAATTACATTTTTTTGTGAAAGAACTCCAAGCACACACTGCGACCCGTAAACCATAAGCCTTTTCTTTGAATAGCGTTAATTTTAGTGGAGTGAGCGCGGTAGGAAAACATTATTTTAATCTTGCGTATATTTTTAATGAATAGTTTTAGATAAAAGCTTATTACTTGATTTAAACTCTTGCTTGTTGCTAGACGTTTTTATATACCCTTAGTTAAATGGTAAACACCACCTATTGGAAAAATGACCGAGAAAAAGAAGTCACAAAGCAACATCTGTGTTTATTAGCTACATTAATTTTTTCTTCTAAATTATCTACATTTCTTTAATATAAAAGCGTGAGTTTTAATAAAACAGACACAAGTTTTGCTCTTTCCAGATGGAACAAATGAATGAAGTCAGTCAATTCGTTGATAGAAATGTCACAGATCATAAAGGCTTTTTTATACAAAAGACACGCAGCTCACTTTAGCTTCGACAATATCGTTTTACTATTAGCCGAACAAGTTTGACAGTCCTATTATACATGTATCACTCTCACTCGGTATCTTCCATTTGTTCCGTATCTTCCTCCTCTTCCAACTGTGGAGTGACGTAATTGTCCAGCACTTTATCAAACAGAAATCTCCGTTTAAGAATGGCGTACTTTAAGGCTTCCTCCCCTTCGTAGTGTTCTGTTGCAATTAGTTGATTGACTGTCTTCTTTATCGCTTTATAGATGGGATCCTTCTTCATAGCATCGAACCACACCAGTTTTCTACCGAAAATGTTCATCATGGCTTTCCTGTAAGTGCTTTTCATGTCCTCAAAGACATTTTCTCTGGCTTCACTTTCACTGATCTCGGTATCTTCTTCCATAAGCTCCTTCACTTCGGTTTCATACTGCGACTGGCACTTATCAAACGCTTCCTCTACAATGTATTCCCAAGGGTCAATATCCAAACTCTTCTCAGATGTTACAGACATATCGTCGTCGCTGTTATCAGAATTGTTTTCATTAACAGGTCCAAAAATGTCCTCTGGTACAGAAATGTCTGACATCGCGTCTTCCTCTGAATCTTCGTCCGGATGTGCAGACCTTTTATGCCGCAACATATTATCCCGTCTTCTAAAGACTTTGAAACATATATCACATTCAAACATCGCGCTTGAAGGCTAAACTGCAAATGAGGAGGAGTCATGTAAGTGTTCACTTTAATACCTGTCCAATAGTAGTGATGCTTTCATCTTCTTTTGAGGTCTGCTTCGGCTTTCTGCTCGCAGATGGTGCCCTCTGCCCGCTTCAATGGAGTCCTTCTTAAGTTTATGATTCAAATATGGTTAACTCCTCGGAGGTAAGGGAGTGCCCCCTTCGCTAGGGGGTGGTGTCAGACACGTTTGGGGGCACTCCCTTACCTCCGAGGAGTTAACCATATTTGAATCATAAACTTAAGAAGGACTCCATTGAAGCGGGCAGAGGGCACCATCTGCGAGCAGAAAGCCGAAGCAGACCTCAAAAGAAGATGAAAGCATCACTACTATTGGACAGGTATTAAAGTGAACACTTACATGACTCCTCCTCATTTGCAGTTTAGCCTTCAAGCGCGATGTTTGAATGTGATATATGTTTCAAAGTCTTTAGAAGACGGGATAATATGTTGCGGCATAAAAGGTCTGCACATCCGGACGAAGATTCAGAGGAAGACGCGATGTCAGACATTTCTGTACAAGAGGACATTTTTGGACCTGTTAATGAAAACAATTCTGATAACAGCGACGACGATATGTCTGTAACATCTGAGAAGAGTTTGGATATTGACCCTTGGGAATACATTGTAGAGGAAGCGTTTGATAAGTGCCAGTCGCAGTATGAAACCGAAGTGAAGGAGCTTATGGAAGAAGATACCGAGATCAGTGAAAGTGAAGCCAGAGAAAATGTCTTTGAGGACATGAAAAGCACTTACAGGAAAGCCATGATGAACATTTTCGGTAGAAAACTGGTGTGGTTCGATGCTATGAAGAAGGATCCCATCTATAAAGCGATAAAGAAGACAGTCAATCAACTAATTGCAACAGAACACTACGAAGGGGAGGAAGCCTTAAAGTACGCCATTCTTAAACGGAGATTTCTGTTTGATAAAGTGCTGGACAATTACGTCACTCCACAGTTGGAAGAGGAGGAAGATACGGAACAAATGGAAGATACCGAGTGAGAGTGATACATGTATAATAGGACTGTCAAACTTGTTCGGCTAATAGTAAAACGATATTGTCGGGCTAAAGTGAGCTGCGTGTCTTTTGTATAAAAAAGCCTTTATGATCTGTGACATTTCTATCAACGAATTGACTGACTTCATTCATTTGTTCCATCTGGAAAGAGCAAAACTTGTGTCTGTTTTATTAAAACTCACGCTTTTATATTAAAGAAATGTAGATAATTTAGAAGAAAAAAATTAATGTAGCTAATAAACACAGATGTTGCTTTGTGACTTCTTTTTCTCGGTCATTTTTCCAATAGGTGGTGTTTACCATTTAACTAAGGGTATATAAAAACGTCTAGCAACAAGCAAGAGTTTAAATCAAGTAATAAGCTTTTATCTAAAACTATTCATTAAAAATATACGCAAGATTAAAATAATGTTTTCCTACCGGTCACTCCACTAAAATTAACGCTATTCAAAGAAAAGGCTTGCGTTTACGGGTCGCAGTGTGTGCTTGGAGTTCTTTCAAAAAAAAATGTAATTTAATCGTGTCACCATGACAATCTCGCTTGTTATTTAATACCTGTTTGTGGTTTTTATAAGTATGCAGTTGATGTCCTTTCGAAATATATTAGTTATCAACTTTTTTTTAAATATTTGATTAATCTACATGTATGTTGAGAAATATACGCAAAAGTTTGTTTTATTTTCATTGCATTATACGCTTGAATAAACCGTCCTATCTTTTTATAAGTGTTTCATTTGGAATTTTACAATGGGTAGGTTCCATTTATTGGTCATTAGGGTGCTCATTAAAGTCCAGTATTACTTGTATGATTTCGACGGCATACCCAAAATTTGAAATGAAATAATCCGAAATATCAACATACAGAAACATCAGAAACCAGTGCCATATAGATAGAAATCGAATAAAACATTTTGACGCATATAGCCGCAAACATTCAGGAGACCGAACCAAACGACTTTTACCTCCCTTAGATATCCCTAAAAGGTTAGAATCCGTTTGCATTGGTCTGTTTCTCCTCACTACCTCCGAGGCTTTCATTTTCACATGCTTGAGAAATGCCTTACGGTTTTCAAACACGCAGTCGCAGCATACACAGATATTTGAATAATACTCGCATGTATGCCATACTCTGAAGTGGTGTAATAGGTTTCTCCAAAGCAAAAAAACGTAACCACATTTCCTACAATGAAATATAATGTTCTTGTCGTTACTCTCCATAGTGAGATAACGGTCTCGCTTTATTAGCAACTGACCTCGCCGTCTGTACCAAATCACTATCATATATATCAACACTATAAGCCACAAGAAGTGACCCTCCTCATAACCTCCTCGTACCTCCTCAATACCTCATCATACCTCCTCATGCCTCCTCGTACCTCCTCATTACCTCCTCATGCCTCCTCATTACCTCCTCAATACCTCATCATACCTCCTGAATGACTCATCTTGTCACTTCGTGTGGCTTATAGTGTTGATATATATAATAGTGAATTCCTACTATACCCCTGTAGAGATATATTATGTGACCTTTGCTCTGCTACACATCCTATAGAAAACCGACGCAAAAGCGATGATATGGTCTCCGAACCGGTCGTTATAACCTGAAAAGTCTGCTCTTTTTATCGAGTCGGATTCAATCGCGTCATTGTTTCACTCCTCATTGGTTAATTCAGCTCATTCAAAAGGAGAACTCTTGTCAACATAAAACTCGAATGACTGTCACAATTATTTCCCTTAGACCATATGAGCACATATGTTGGTATGAGCAAAAGTTTCGGGTATGAGCAAATTTTTCGGGGGGGGGGGGGACACTCCATTTTATACTACTACACAGGATTACTGTTTCATTTAAATACTTAAACAATATGTTCTCATATCCAGGACGTTAAATTAGCATAATATAATTGGTTTCCGAGGTTATTGACATTGATATTTTATAACTTTCGTTATAACCTGAACAGCCTGCTGCTGTCTCTCAGCGTGAATAATTTAAACTCTCTTTAAATGTATCGTTTTAAATATATATTATAAAATTAGTTTTCAGAGGTTATTGACATTCATGTTTCTTTTTTTATCGCGATTGGTGGAAACACTTTTTAAAACAATGTGTCTCCATTCAAGGACATCACTCTTGCGGTGATAGAAACCAGTTTCTGTAGCAGTTACTTCCCCTACACATCGTAAATGTGCAAAATTTCGGGTGTGCAAAATTTCGGTGGGGGGGCACACTCCTTTTTATACTACTCATAATTCTGTCAAAAACTTTGACAGAGTTATGAACTCTTGTCTGTTGATGTAGGTCATGATGGTTAACAAGTATGGTTAGTTTCAAAGCAATACCTCCAATGGTTTTGAAATAAAGTGAGGTGGTACGAAAAACTTAACCAAGCTCAATACACTTTCTAAGTCAAAAAAGGGCAGTAATTCTGTCAAAAACCTTGACAGAGTTATGTACTCTTGTCTATAGATGGAGGTTATGATGGTAAACAAGTATGGTAAGTTTCAAAGCCATACCTCTAATACTTTTGAAATAAAGTGAGGTGGTACGAAAAACTTAACCAAGCTCAATACACTTTCTAAGTCAAAAAAGGGCCATAATTCTGTCAAAAACCTTGACAGAGTTATGTACTCTTGTCTGTAGATGGAGGTTATGATGGTAAACAAGTATGGTAAGTTTCAAAGCCATACCTCTAATACTTTTGAAATAAAGTGGGGTGGTACGAAAAACTTAACCAAGGTGTGACGCCAACGCCGACGCCGAGGCGAGTAGGATAGCTCCCCTTTTCTTCGAAAAGTCGAGCTAAAAATGTCCCAATTTATTTTTCATGGTCCTATCAAAATTTTGTAAATTTTTTAGTCTGATCAAAACAACTGTAACACTAGTTTGGTCATATAAGTACAATTCATCTCCCAATATTATTGATATGTTCATGAAAAATGCCATTTCCACCATGGTTAAGTGCCTCATTAATTTTTAGTTTTATGAAAAACTACTCTTCTCATAAATGTGACCAAACAAAAATAAATTAAAACTCACACTTATTTCATTGTTGGTCCATGATTGAAAAAAAAGGGCAGAAAATTCAATTAAGTTAATCGGAATAGTATGAATAGAAAGTGAATGACTTTTGAATAGTTTACAATCTTATGAGTTATTCTTAATAACCCCTTTAACACCTATAGTTGACAAGGTCGAGCAGGGTAAAAATGAAAATGGATGAAATGCTGCTACTGAATACAATATCCATCCCTGCCCTTTAACCCAGAGTCACCCTCCAGTTGGATTTCTCAGGACAATTCCAGTATTGGTGTTTCAAGAGGTGTTGTCATTTAACCCCAGTGAGACTGTTTCGATCCACAGTCCCTGCATTAAATAGGAGAAAAACGACTCTTTCATGAAATTCACACAGTCCCCCTTTCTGAAAAGAGGGGTACATGTAACACTGGAAGTGATTCATAACCCAACCGAAGAAAAGTTTAAAACCTTGACCCTGATTGCATGTTAAGCCTTCACATGATCCACCTATTAACCAAATTAGGTTTCTATCACGCATTCCAATCTACGATGCGACAGCAAATTGTGACGTAACAAGATGTATAGATATGTGACACAATATAGCAAAGTGATTCTTACATAGCCTTGTTTCATGAGGACATATTTAAGATATAAAGTTACTATAAATAATGTGGTCAATATGACCTTGACATTTAACCTATTATAGCCTCACCTTGACCTTCAAGTTATGAGACTTAAGTAATATTATTGGCAAATAATCCTTACTGTAATTACTTTTGTTGTTTTAACTGAATTCAAGGGTTGACCGCAAAACTGTTGCAAGTCCTTCTTTATTTCATGTAAGATAGGACAGTTATGCAGTCAACCCTCGTGATGGCCACACATACTCATGCACAAAATGGCTATAATTACATTTAATTGCAGCTGTCTAATGCAGTTTAACATTTAAGTGGAATTTTAATTTCGATAACCTTTGTACTGCAGTTTACACTTCATATGACATGACTGAATGACTTGTGACATACATTATATATGTAGATATGATAGAATGTCACTTTTATTTCAAAATATTAAGTATGTTAAGTGGGTGTACAAGATTTAAATTCCCCTAAGTGCAAAGTTAACATAACCTGCAATTTAACTGATGTCAAGAATTGCATTTTCCCATCACAAATTTACTTTAAGAAGTCTGCATTTCTCATGATGCATTTCATTATCGCATTAATTTTACTTCCATATTTGGGTTTTCACTTTCTTTCATTTCTTTGTCATGACTTTCGTGTTAATGGTTAAAACAAAAAGTTTTTATTTTCTTTTCCTCTGATTATTCATAAAGTAACAATTCTTCGCGGTAATATTTTTTTTGTCATTAGTCAAAAACATGTTTTATCAGCAACACAAAATTTTAATTAGTTCATTATTCAGGCAAAATGAAGTTAACATGACTGTCATGGTGGCCCCTATATCCCCTTTTTTTGCACCTAACCTATATTATTTTTGTTAGACACATTAACAAAATGAACATGATGAAAGATTTGTTTAAAACAAAAATGTGAAAAATGCAATATTTTCCAACATTCTCATACCCTTTTTGTTCAGAAAGTTACCAGAAACAAAATAATAGTTTATTGGCCTTACAATATGAAGAAATGCATGCTGAAACAACCTAGGGAGCCCCTCATTCAATATCCATCTTACTCTTCAATGTCAACCATCAAACTCTAGCTAATTAAGATTCATTCAACAATAATGGGCCAAACTCCTTAGTCCCTTTCTGATCCCTTTAATTACTCACCAGGGGTCAACAGCCATATTACAATTCAAGAAATTGAATTAAAATGTCTCATTCTTAAAACCCTGCTGAGTTTCACAAAAAGGAATCAGGGTAATTGTACACACCTAACATTGCTAATTTAGACAACATTAAAACCTTCACCATCAAAGCCAACTTAAATTGACCAGTAAAGAAATAAACATGTTTTCTTGTAAATGATATGCCTGTCTGGAAAATTCCTTTGATGACTTGACACAATTTTCCCTGATTTCCATACAAAGTTACTACTTAAAACATTCCATTTTTCACATTTCCAAACACCTCAGGGTACTAAACAGGAAATGAAAGTAATCAATGTGTCCTATATATTACTTAACATCTGTTTCTAATATGGGGCAGTAACTCTTCCTTATTCAGCAAATTGCTTTTAGTAACAACTGCATTCTTACAGGCAAAGCATAAGCAGTTCCAGGTATTACGAATAATTCTAAAATATCTTATCAATCACTGTAACTACTTTGCGGACGAGAAAGCAGATCTCTTTTAAATTTCTAACATTTCTTTTGAATATTCAGGATTTGTTAAACTAAGCCTAAGGAGAGTGGTGCACCCTGGGACACTAAATTGCACATTGATTATATATTTATGTGTCTACACAGTTTGAACACAGTGCTGCAGTATAGACATTTATAAAGTTGTATAATAATTCATGATTCAAGACAAAACTGCACGACTAACGGTTTGTTAACGCTCAGGTCTGGCAGAAGCATAGTTCTGGCTTCCATAACTAAATTGGTCTTTTTATTGTGTCAGTTGACCATATTTAGTTATGGAATTGTAGCCTTGCAAAGTTAACAGGATAAGGTCAGTTAATATCACTTTGCATAAAAGATATAGCACCTTTAATTTTCTATAATAAACTACCACAGCATCCTTAAAACACATTTTAAATGCTATTTACACCAATAATAAACGGCTACCAGCCATAAATGCTCCAAAAAGCCAACTAAAACCTTTTATTTCTTATTCGAAAATGAAGCTATTCTCATTCTCGCAAGTGCGCGTGATGAGACGAGAATGGAAAACCACCGTCTAAAAATAGACATGGCTTAATGTAGAAGAAACATGTATTATAATATTGAATGAAACATACTTATGTTTTGACAAAATTTAGTTCAAGAAGGTATTTTTAATGAGTTGAACTGCCGATTATACCGTTCTGCATGTTAGTTATTTTTTCAACTTAATGTTTACATGCGCTTCAACACTGAGGAGTCACATGACAAAATACGCGTTTCGGAACGCCTCGGCAGTTTTCCAATATGGCGGCCACATTTTATAAAATTTTATGGGTGTTGTTGTAGAAAGGTTGAATTTGTGGTATGTTGAGAAGACACTTAGTTCTAATTGGGCAAAATAGTAGATTATACTTCAGACTTGTCATATAAAGTAATGAATCGTCCCAAAAGTATGTTTACCTTGGAAAACGAGCACTGCGCAGTTTGCGCCGTACACCTGTTAGGTTTCTCAGAGGGATCGTCTTTGACGCTATAATGAGAAATAGGAATAATAGCGTCAAAGACCTTGGGCTAGCAGAAGCATTAAATATGACTGAATGGGACCTGACAAGAATGCCCACACCCTTCCCATCATCTTCCCTCCTCCCCCCCCCCCCCCAACGAAACTCATTTTTCCAGATTATTATGGTTATAGCTATCACCAATGTGAAAACTGGATCCATTACAAACATGAAGAAATACTGGAATCTTACCTGTCTTAGTGAACACTTTCTGTGCTTCGATAAAATTCCCTAACCACAAAGTAAGTGCTGTAAACAAGCTTATTAGTTCCATTTTGAGGATACTGTCTTGCTGGCTCCTATATCTATTGTATTAACTTTACATACATCCACTTTCTGCTAATTGAGATCGATCACCTGGGTTAAACAGTAACAAATCTTTTATCTTCAAAACTATCATTAAATTAGCTCTTCAAACATGGCATCTTATCTAACACTTTCCTAGACAACATGTTGAACTTCTTCCAGACTTGTTCACCGCCCACTGTTCTGATAATATTCCACCACTTTGTATAATAAATGTACAAATATAGGACACTTGGAGTTTCCTGTGTGACTCCCCAACTTTGCAGCTTTTACTCCTTACAACAATATAAGTCACACTCCGATGACAATCCAAATTTATCTGCCAACTCTCGTCATGAAAAGTCAAACGATGAAAGCTTTCTTGCCAACGAGTTCTATTTCTGTCTTACCTATAAAAAGAAACAAAAATTCAGTAAGTACTACAAGAGTTACACAGAAATTTCACATAAACTATATTTCAGCGTACATAGTCTCTATGTACATTTAGCATGTAAACACGCATATGATTGTATTGTTAATCAAATGAAATGTCAACACAAGAAAAATGACGCAATATCAGAATTCACTTTGTTTCACAACACAATTCAAACAGTTACGTCTACATGTATGTATTTTTCTTTCGCTATTTGTATCCAGTAAACTTGTAAACAAAAGATGTCACAGCTAAGAGGCTACTTGAGTGTCCGGAAGTGAAATTTTAAATGAAAGTTCCTTCCAACAAATCACCATGACTTCGTTATCATTGTAATCAAATTATTGATCTTGATGACTGTGCATCATGGTCACTGAATGCTTTTGTTTACAAATAATCAATACAGTACATGCTTTCCATATAATTTCTCCCTGCATTTTATAAATAAACAATAACAACATGCCTGGAATATCTCTCTCTTTCTCTTAGTGTCATTTATTTCCTAGAAACTTGTAAGTTGCCAGGAGACTATCTGACTCATTATTGACAAAAAATGGTTACTTGGCAATTATTTCCCATTAAAGCTACATTTTCGCAGGAAACGAATATTAAACCATATCAAAACGCACACTTCCTTATATACATATGGTTCTGAGGCATAAAACAACCATTATTTCAAAACTATCATAGTTCAAACAATGGATAAAACAAGAGCTGTCCGTAAGACAGCACGCTCGACTATTGTGGGTGTTTGATAATAAAACAAAACTTTTATCAGTATAATAGCAAAACAAAATTCTGCTAACTATTAAGTATAAACTAGGAAAGTTGAATCATAAAAAAGTCAAAATCTATAACTATAGATTTAATTTTTGGTAAATTAATTGTTTGATACAAAATTTACCCTGAACACTATTGCAAGGTTTGATATAACTACCATAAGTGGTTACTGAGGTATGTGCATGATAGTACCTAGCAGGCAAAACTTTAACCAAATTTTCAAAGTCAAACAAGGGCCATAATTAGTACTAAATTTATACAAGAGTTATCTGACTTGACTGTGTGACACCCCTAGAGACATTAACGAAGTTTCAAGTCAATATCATAAGAGGTTACTGAGATATGTGCATTATAGTACCTAGCAGGCAAAACTTTAACCAAATTTTCAAAGTCAAACAAGGGCCATAATTAGTACTAAATTTATACAAGAGTTATCTGCCTTGATTGTACAACACCCCTAAAGACATTCAAAAAGTTTCAAGTCAATATCATAAGTGGTTACTGAGATATGTACATGATAGTACCTAGCAGGGAAAACTTTAACCAAATTTTCAAATTCAAACAAGGGCCATAATTAGTACTAAATTTATACAAGAGTTATCTGACTTGACTGTGTGACACCCCTAGAGACATTAACGAAGTTTCAAGTCAATATCATAAGTGGTTACTGAGATATGTGCATGATAGTTCCTAGCAGGCAAAACTTTAACCAAATATTCAAAGTCAAACAAGGGCCATAATTTGTACTAAATTTATACAAGAGTTATCTGCCTTGATTGTATGACACCCCTAAAGACATGAACAAAGTTTCAAGTCAATATTATAAGTGGTTACTGAGATATGTGCATGATAGTACCTAGCAGGCAAAACTTTAACCAAATTTTCAAAGTCAAACAAGGGCCATAATTTGTACTAAATTTTTTCAAGAGTTATCTGCCTTGATTGTATGACACCCCTAAAGACATGAACAAAGTTTCAAGTCAATATCATAAGTGGTTACTGAGATATGTGCATGATAGTACTTAGCAGGCAAAACTTTAACCAAAGAAGCAACGCCGACGCCGACGCCGACGCCGACGCCGACGCCGACGCACAAGTGACTGTAATAGCTCTCCATATTCTCCGAATAGTCGAGCTAAAAATGTATGAAATTTACAATCCAGTTTTTGAACAAATGCCTTTAGACAAGCAGTTTCCCAAACTGCTACAGTTATATGTAGTCGTCCAATTGTAAAAAGTGAGCTTTACGTGTATGCCTAAAATAACCTTTGAAAAATAGAAAAATTGCTATATATCATTTAATGTTGAAAATAAAGAGTAGTGTAAGGCTATACAAAAATTAACTTTTTCAAATAATACAACTATTTCCTTGCCAAAAACTCAAATGAATCACAATTTATGTAATTTTGTATTTCTTTTTTTTAAAAGCACATAAAAAAACTGTCAACAGTTTATAAAATGCTGAAAAAAGACATTTTCTTTTACATAATGATCCATTAAATGTTTTTGAAATACACTCCAATTTGTCTGTTTTTTTCCTTTTTATTGAATTCACTTGTTCAAATTTCAGGGCAAACAAACATATCCACTCACAATTTTACATCCTTACATGAGAAGTGACTTTTGTCAACAAGTCAACATCTGGCGACCATAAAAATTAATTTCCATTTAAATGCAAACTCACACAATGTACTTAAATGTCTTACGCTATTCATTCTATACACAGAAAACAATGGTCAAGATTTACCCGTAAATCGTTACACCTCTGGTGTCACAAAGGACAGTTCTAATGACACTTAATAAACTAGCGGGTTGTGACTCTTTGACATAACGTAAGTAAATAGTCTACGGCTATGTCAAACAAACGTAACTGGGACTAGAAAACTAATAACAATTTATCATCAAAACTGTTAATGAACACTTTAAAACTTTCATTTCTGGCCATCTTTGAAAATTGTTTGTTTGCAGTGGTTTGACCCATGCATAAAAAAATTTCCTACTTCATTCTTTTTTTACCATTTAAGTACATAAGCATAAAGAAATTTAAATTTATTTAGTAGAAAAATGGTATGAGGTAACGCTCTACATTTTTTGTGAAAGCTTTACGCAACGACTCTGATGACATGTGCGTTGTTGCATTTCTTGCTTTTACAGATTTCAGAGCATCGACAGAAACAAGATATCCGTGAGTATTGTCGTATTTTATAATGCATAATATTAAAGTATTGCGATCGGATCATTTATAGAAGAGCGAAATAGAATGTATATTTACAATATTTTTATTCATTCTACTTCGACATATATTTACACTAAAATTATGTAAGTGAAATGACACTTGTACTGGATTTACACGTACATGTTGTATGCGTATATTCCCTTCTTTGATGGGACTGTAGCACACAAGCAACATGTACGTAACCACCGACTAAACACTATTGAATGCCGTAAACAATATGACCGATTTATATTTTTTCTCACTACACTTTATCTGATAGCTCTCCGTATGTGTAAAATGTAGCTCCGCCTACAGACGCTTTAGTCATTCATTACCTGTATTCAATCGATACGCAACAAACACTGAAACGGCGCGCTATTATGAAATCTGCAGTATTTTTCCAATGAGTGAGACTGTGACATCACAGAGCTAAGCTCCGCCCTTAATCGCTATATATTTCAATACAAATATTATCTGTAGATGGGAAAACTGTAAGCCGGTTATAAGTCCATATTACAGAAATAAAAAAAACTTATTGCATCGGTTCGCTAACGTTCACTCGCAATAAATTTGTTTATTCCTGTAATATAGACCTATAACCTATACATAATTATGCAGCTTTTCTACAATATATGAAAGTGATTGTGTGTGTTTGGGTGGGGGAGAGGGGGAGGGGGGGGGTGTCATTGAACTGACTTTTGTCACTTTAACACAGAGTTTCTTAAAGCACTATGCTCACTTTGAACTTGCTTAAATGATATAATGAAAACAGAAGTATGTTTGGCCAGTAAGACATGTTCTTTGGTAATACAAGACTAAAGAGTTTTCAAACTAAATGTAACATTACAAAGTGAAACAAGAGCTATCACTAAATGTGATTAATACCCCTGAAAGACTGCTTTATAAACTGAGGAAGTTCGTAGTAACAGAATACCTTGCAAAAACAAACTAAAATAGAGATATTGTTCTTGGCAATAACTCTGTAATTAGTCAAGATAGAGTTATGGTTCTTGTACACTGCACTTCCTCTCATTGTGCTGGACCATTGTAGGAAGTTGTATTGCATTCAAACCAGCAGTTTTCGAGTTATGCTCTGCGACAAGCAGAGTAAAATGGGGCAATAACTCTGTAAATACTCAAGATAGAGTTATGGTTCTTGTACACTGCACTTCCTCTCATTGTGCTA
>JAFMSR010000018.1:21835290-21864566 GCA_022818135.1 Saxidomus purpurata | reverse complement strand
TTTTCGCAGTTCAACAACAAATTTATATTAGAAGTAAGAATGTTTTCACAATAACTGATAAAATATTAAACTGTCCACCCTTGAACGTATGATCATTGTGGAGCATAAATATGTATATAATGTTCATAATCAAAATAAAATTGGCAAACGTTTTCCTTGCATATAACACTAGCATCATTTAAGTAATGAGTCACTTTAAAAACACAGTTTTATAATTTACATAAAAACACTGTGCAATATTCAAAGTTTCTTTTCAAGTTGTAAGACAACAGGTTTGTGGTCAGAAAAGTAGGTTTCCAACACTATGCAAAGTTTCAAAGCCATATGTCAATGCACTTTGAAAATATTTGAGGTGGTACGCAAACTTTAACATAAATTCTAAGTTGAAAAAGGGGCATAATTCTGTCACAATGCTTCATAGAGTTACCTCCTCTTGTGTAGAGATTGAGGACATGATGGTGAACAAGTATGCAAAGTTTCAAGGCCATATGTCAATGCACTTTGAAAATATTTGAGGTGGTACGCAAACTTTAACATACATTCTAAGTTGAAAAAGGGGCATAATTCTGTCACAATGCTTGATAAAGTTACCTCCTCTTGTGTACAGATTGGGGACATGATGGTGAACAATTATGCAAAGTTTCAAGGCCATATGTCAATGCACTTTGAAAATACTTGAGGTGGATCGCAAACTTTAACAAAAATTCTAAGTAGAAAAAGGGGCATAATTTTGTCAAAATGCTTGATAGAATTACCTCCTCCTGTGTACAGGTTGGGGGCATGATGGTGAACAAGTGTGCAAAGTTTCAAAGCCATTTGTCAATGGACTTTGATGTGGTACGCAAACTTTAACATAAGTGGTTACGCCGACGCCGACGCCGACGCTCGGGTGATTAGGATAGCTCTCCTTATTCTTCGAATAGTCGAGCTAAAAATACCAGCGACAAACATCTAAGATGAGTCTCGAGGGCAATTCAATTAAGCTGTAAGAGCTTGTTTCGCAATTGAGGGGAAATGAAGTAATTGAAGCAGCGACAATGATATTTCAGGAAATAGAGAGTAAATGCATCCGCAACATTCACAGTCACACATAAGAATAAGAAAATAATTTCCATTCACCATCTAACACGGAACACTGTAACCGCCGAATCCAAACAACTTCCGCGCACTTCAGCTTTAAGTTGGACTATAACATAGTTATAATGTATAAGACAACTCTTTCGCAAACAATATAAGTGCAACAATTACACAACACAAACTATACAATTCGAGGCTAATGCCTTGGAAAGGTCCATTAACTGAAGTGATTATTAGCGAGATTCGAAACCTTATTAGAACATTGTAACCTCACACTTACCTGGTATCAAATTAAGATAAAGTCTCGTCCTCTCTGAAACCACACGCATACAACAAGCAAGATCTTACCTGTATTGGTGTCCCGTCATAGAACGTCGATGGTCTTAATATTGCAATTGACAACCATGGCGCACTAGAAATGGCAGATATGATCCAGATAATTAGCCCGATTTTCCATACCTTGACTGCACTCTCATCTATCCCCTGAAATAGATGTAACTTTGAGGTAACTATGTGATAGTTCCAATAAATAATTCCAATAACTTAAAAGCGGTCTTATTTTGACAAAGACTCGAACTGCATTTTTCATCGCTGTAAATTATTTTACAGTCGATCTAATAACCGATGAGTTTAATACATGTAACTACAAACTAAAATTTTGTTTCAAAATCGTATGGAAGCCTTGGAGGGCCACTTTTGAGTTTCGAGTTGCGGGTGTTTTTTTACTTTTGACTTATGACTTTTGTACGCCGTACTTTTGACTTATGACTAGAACTACTGTATTGCCTCTTTGGTGTTTTTATTAAAACAATAAAAACACGTCAACACTCAATAAATACAATTTCTATTTAAAAGATTTTAATAAAATCAATTATATATATATATAAAAGTTACATCATTTGTGTCAATAGTAACAAAATAAAACGTGTTTTAACACGCTTTTTGTTTTGACTTTTGACTTATTACTTATGATTTATGACTTATTACTTTTGACTTTTGACTTTTGACTTATTACTTATCACTTATGAAAAAAGAAACCCTAATCCTAACCCTAACCCTAACCCTATACACGGTCCTCACTGAGGACCTCCAGCGGCAGGTTCAGGTAATACTAGGAACCTGCTACTGAGGACCCAACAATATAACAATATACTTATACATATTACAGCACTTTAATTTCCTTCGGTATACCTTGTGATATTAACATATAGATACATAAAAACATAAAAGGTAATTTTTTAAAATTGTTACCATAGCAACAAAAAAATTCAATTTTTTTTTACAGTTCCTTCGTAGTTGGCTTGACGCCTGGGGGCAAGTCCCCCAACCCCCCGCTTAAAGAAAATTCTCAATTGTATATTATCATTATTAAAAGAAGGTCTCATGGTAGATAAGAAATATGTTGCTTTATGTACATTATGCTTAATGAGCTAACTTCTTTAAATAAAGAGATTATTATTATTATTATTATTATTATTAAAGAAAGAGGACACCCACAAGGCCTCCCGAGCCGAGAGTTGCGTCGCCGCTCACTGCGGAGGCTCCCAAGGTCGCCTCCTGACGCGCCGTCGCGGCTCATTGATACTAAAATAAATGACAAAGACAAAAGTAACTTAGTTCATTTATTTACAGCAAACAAGTTTACAGTGCTACGCACAAACATCATTTTAAAACCTTAATACAGGTTCGAATCCCAGTTTATATTGTCACAGCAGATCATTATGCTTTTTATGCAGTACCATTCCTCTTAAAGTGTCTGAAAGTAGCAGTCATAAGTCAAAAGTCAAAAGTTGAAAGTCATAACTTAAAAGTCAAAAACACCCGTAAGTCGAAACTCAAAAGTGGCCCTCCAAGGCTTCCATAAAATCGTCACTTGGATATAGTTATATTCTTGTAATATTTAACGCAATTAACTTTTTTTGTTGTTGTTGTTTAGTCGCGCCTTACAAACATATCTTAATTGTCTCCGGTCCAATATTTTTGCGTTTTATTTTTTCTAATGAAATGCCATTCAATGATGTGCGAAATTTACAGCTCGGTCCATCAAGTAAACATGGTTTTTTTATAAGTTACAAATATATGGTGGTGTTGTGGCCGAGTGGTTAACGCTCTGGACTACCAATCCGGAGGTCTCATGGTAGATAAGAAATATGTTGCTTTATGTACATTATGCTTAATGAGCTAACTTCTTTAAATAAAGAGATTATTATTATTATTATTATTATTATTAAAGAAAGAGGACACCCACAAGGCCTCCCGAGCCGAGAGTTGCGTCGCCGCTCACTGCGGAGCGATTCTCGGCCGGGACACTGGATATTTCAGAAACGCTTTTCAGTGTTTCTCACCTATCTGAGATGAACTGGTTAGAAATCCAGACTCGCGTGTATCGGTTCTATACACCGGGCACGTAGAAAAGAACCAAGGGGTCTACTCGAAAAAGAGGTAGGGTCTGGTACCCGAATTCCCTAAGAACAGATGACGAGTCTAATAACTACAAATAAAATTTGTTTCAGTAAGCACCTTTTTGTCGTTTGAGGCGCTTTGCGTTCATATGTTCATATTCAGTGATAATGGCATGTCATTCTTCTGTTACTTTATGTTTTCGTCGTGTTTACATTTCTAATTTTATTGCTGCATTGTCTGCTTTTCATCTTTTCTGTTCAATGTGGTAGCAAGCACCTTTTCGTCGTATTTACCTTGTGTTTATAAAATGTTTATCATGTTTATTAAATTTTGGTAATGACTATATACATCAAATGATTAAATTAAATACTTAAAGGTGATAATTTCTGAAATTCAATGGCCAAAATATGTTTACCAAATTAGGTAAATTGTTTAAAAATAGCACTTTGCTATTGCATAATACAAAGATACGGGTGACTTTCAAGTGTCGTTCAGCTAGTTTGTGACAAAAGCAAACTGGAGAGATATGTTACCAAGAAACCGGTAATTATTTGCTGCCAGATACATCCCTGATTTCAGAAAGGCATACGGTGATTGACAATCATAAAAAGAGGGAACTCTGGGAAATGAGGTAACTGGAGACCACGTTGAGTGCCGTTAAAAGGTTTCCCTGGTTGCACTTCGTAAATCGTGCAATTACTTGCGTAATTTTCTGTCGAGACTATATGTTTTCACGCTAATCATAAACCCCAGCACGAATTAACCCTACTGCAGAACAAAACACGTCATTTGCATCAATTCAATTCGTTCACTACTATTTCCTCAGTCTGAGTCTGTTTCAGTTAGTGCTAATTAAATGCTGAACTTTTCCCGACAGAGTATGTAGTGTCATAAACTTGATAGTTAAGTGGTGCAATTTCATCTTTTAGCTTTTAAATTAGTTAGTTGTAGGTAAGCTGACTATAAGCCTATTTTAGTGTCTAAGAAGACACTTGGTACGATAGATATAAACTAAGTTAGTAAAGATTGGTTTTGTTTGGCAGTATATGTACTTCAGAAATGTAAATTATTCCTCATTTTCTTTACCATAAAACGCATATTTTATTGTAAATAGCTAGATAAAGTTTGATACAAGACGAACACGCACTCCTCCAATCCATTCTTAGAGAGAGACCAAATATTGGAGGAAATTAGCACGCGAACTTGAGTATTTTCTCACGCAGGAACCATGGTGTTACAAATCGACTTTAGTAAACATACCAGTATAACCCTTCAAAATGATCGTTCTATCATGGCCAATAAAACTATGACACGTTTTCACATATTTTTGTTATAATTTTGGCAATATTCCTTTTTGTAAGAGATTTATTTGAAACATTTACTGGTTTCTTTATGTTTGTGATCATGAACACTCTAATGGAATGTGTTTTATTTGTATAGTAATCTAAAAGTACAAACGATCCACCTAAGGTGCTGTTATAAATTTAAGAAAAAAAACACAACATAATTACCTTCAAAGGATAGCAGACCACTCTATATCTTTCAATACTAATGGCTAGTATGGTCAAAACAGAGGCATTGGCAATTGCATTCTCCAGGAACGGGACGAATTTACCTGAAAGAAACAACAGAAATAGTTATACAAATGTAATGGTTAGTACAGTTTTAAACTAACATCTACAAACTGTTGCTTAACAATTTTGATCGCTTTGAATGAGATGGGATAATGCATTCGGATAGAAGAATCGTGGAACTACATTTTGTTTACTCTGTAAAAAGAATCAGCTCAATCTATGACAGTCACTTTCTTTTATATTTAGTTCGCGAAAACTGTTTCTAGAAGTTTTTAACATCTTAATTAAGATAACGGTCAATTCGACGCTGATAATGTAAAAGTTATGAGTAATTATATGGGAGAGATATATTGTTTTTGCCATGAGTATGGTAAAGACTCTGCGTTTGAAAACGTTTAATAAAAGTGTTCGCATTGCTTACGTAAATGTTCAACTGTGTAAGTTCAGTTTGGTCTTAATATTGGTGATACTGATTATTTTTGCGTTCGCTATTAACTTTCATTGCTATATAAATACATTGAATACATCCACGTTTTAACCTTGTAATCTCAGTGTGTGAAATGTTTACCTAAATTTATATACAGGTTTTTGCATTATAAAACATTTCTTTGTATGTCAAAGTATCGTTTTAAACGAAAAATTCACAACCCTTGGGTACATGTTGGCACCGCCTTGCAGTTACTTGACCTACATCGATGAAATGTGGACCGGAACAGTTAAAGTAATCGTCTTCTCTGAAACAACAATGCCTAGAGCTTAGATATTTAGCATGTGGCATTTCCTAGTGAAGCTCTACCAATACTGTTCAAAGCATGACCCTCGAGTCAAAATTGACCTAGCGCGGAGGTCCCTTGATCTTATATATGGTTATATGGGAAAACTTTTAAAAAATTCTCATCTTAATCCACACGACCTTTGGCTTAGATATTGGCAAGTAGCACTGCCTAGTTGACCTCTTTCAAGATTGTTCAAATCATGACCCCATGTCAAAATTGACCTTGTCCGGAGGTCACTTGATTTGATATAGGCTTCTATTAGGAAAATTTTAAAATCTTCTTGTATAGAACAACTAGGTCCAGAGCTTAATTATATGGAATATAACATTTTGTATTGGACCTCTACGAAAATATTTTAAATCAGAACTTTTAGGTTAAAATTGAGTATTTCTGCTATTGATGACCTTGTTTTATAGCCAATAGTAGCCAGGTCAGCGATATAGGGCCATCTTGGTCCTCTTATTTATGAGATTCGAGCATGGTAGTCCTCTGAAATACACATGATACTTATAACACAATTGTATCAGTAACTTTAAATGAGCTTTGGTATTAAATGTATACTTACACATTACTTCTCCGAAATACCAAACTTCTTTGGTGTAAATATCCGCTAATGCTGTTGGCATACAAATAAGGATAACAAGCAAGTCGGCAATACATAGGTTTAACAAGTACTTATTGACTGTTGTTTTCATCGAACGACTTGCTATGATCACGATTATCACGGTAATATTTCCAGCGACGCCAATCAAAAATATCAAACAATATAATATTGTCGAGGTTATAACTATATACAAAGGGGGGTCCAAAGCTTCCCCAGAATGAATGGATATATTTGTTAATTGATAAAAAGAAAAGTTACTCCGATTTTGCATCCGAGCTGATAAATTTTGAACCAATAAATCGTCATCCATTTTTGTCTTAAAAGTTTTAGCAATGTAAGAAACGTCTCTTCGAATCATATGCGAAGAACTTTTCACAGTACAACATTATATTGGTAATCGGAGCTATTAAGCCAGAGAATTTCGTTCACTTGTCTTTTATAGGATGCATCATTACATGGCTTGTCACTTGAGAAATGTGTGCAGCTCAGATGATGTGTATTGGAATTCTTATATATTCATTAATTCTCCTTGGAAGATTTATGTAAATTAAATTTGTCATTTCCGATAAATTAATTACTTTAAGATATATCCAAGTGACATTTGTTTTCACGCACATTAGTTTCTATTAGATATGCAGTAGGTATGATTGAAAACGTTGTCAACCATACAGCTTAAGTTAATTCGACGTTTTCGTGTGATCAACCAAAGTTCATAATTATGTACTTCAAATAAAAATCTGAAAAGAACAGTTCTGGTAACAGACAAACGCTTCAGTAAAAAGCCCTTTTTTTAAATGAGACAGTAAAACTACATTTTACTTGGTTTCTGTGCAATACTGTACCTGATGAACCCCATGTCTGTGTTGAGTGCAAAATTTGCATATTTTTCAAATAGCGCGTGCACATTGCCTAAAAATGAGTTACATGCAAATCCACCTTTTTATGTATGGTAACAGGACACGGGAGGGACTTATGTAGCTGACATTTCATAACTATTTTTCATGATTTCTAGATTTAATGTTTAACACTTTTTTAAGTGCAACGGTTAAAAAGTAATGGCAAACTATTGATAGTTTTTCATGTGTTTTACTGTATGAAAATAAAATGTTCACATTATTAAGTGTACAATGTATGTTAACATTTTGCAGAAGATTGTCAAAAGTGAATGACATTATCAAAACATGTATCTTCGCTATAAATTGCGTGAAAATAAATGTGCGTGACATCTAATGCCACAACGATACCATGTCAAAGCAGGGATGGTTTTATTTTGATAAACACTAAACACAGACTTCTGCTATATGATATTTGAATTTTAAAACTTGGGAATATTCGTGGTGTATATAAAGAAGCTTCCGAGTTCGAAACGTTGATACGTCGATACACAATAGGAAGCCTGCGAAATATCCCGGTCGCATAGATTTTAGACGGAATCACGTACCAATAAAATGTCCAAAAACTATGCTTCGAACAGTAAACCGTTGAAGAAGAGTAAGTGTTTAGAGTAAATAAATGGCTATTAAATTTATGGTGTAAACGCTTTTATAAAATAATCCTGAAAATGATTCTTTATGGGTGCAGAAATGGAGGATGCCTTTTACTGTAAACAAATGTCACATGGGACATAGGGAGGGGGCTGTATAATGATATACTTAATATTCAACGTTTATTCTGTCTAATACGCTTCCGGTAGTGTGAATGGGCAACCGTCATTTGAGGCCCTTGTGACTACATGCTATTTTATGGAACCAATCTGACCCACACTATATCACTTGTCATTATAAATAAATGTGTCCAAAAATGATTACACATCTTTATTTTTGACACTGGCTTTAAACGTAAACTATTTGGTCTGCGGAACAACAGGACTTACTCGCTTTTTAAAATTGTTAGAGCTTAATGTATTTTGACAGAAAAATCCCTTATTAGATAAATTTAAGGCATCGAGCAATCTTAAAATTTCATTTTTATTCAAATAAATTTACACATTACACAGAGTTAATCGTAAGGGGTCGAGAAATACGAGAACGAACGCGTACGTCGTTTTGACGTCATAACTTTATGGTAACGTCTTAGTAACCAACAACAGTGGTGCCACGGCGTCCATTGAAAAGTGCAACAAAGAATAAGAAGAAAACTTATACTGTGAATATGTGAAAGGAAATGCGTTTTTTAGGCATTCAAGTCAATTCAACAGGTAACTGTTACTCATATCATAAGCTACATAATTTTATCTTCATTTAAATGTTACATGTGACAGAGAATAAAATCGAAAATATCTCTCTCATGTAGATCTCTTGCAGAGTTGAGTTGCCGTGTTACGTTTTACGTTTTTTTTTTAATTGCGAACAAAAAAGCCGGGTAAAACGATAATTTTTCTAGATCTAGATACTGATTTAAAGAAATAAATCTTTTTCTCTCTGCGATCGCCGAAGATGCTCGGGATATTTTTAGTTTCCATATAGATCTAGTGTTGTTAAAGTTTGAGATATTGATTACAGTCACTGTGGTGTTAAGCTTCGATGGATCCGGAAAAAAAGTTTTTGAGATCATAAAGTCTTTAGAATACATACTTTTTTTATATAAATACCGAAATCTTTATATTAAATTGGTATTAACCGCGATTTTTCTAGGCGATTTCAACAATTCGAAATTTTGAACTTATGCAACAATTATTGATATTCAAATTTCGAGAGCTATATATCTCAAAAATAATTCTTGATATCAGAAAATAATGCAACTAATAGCCAAGTTTTGATCTAGAAATAAATAATAATATTCCATATGCATATCAGATGATCTGTTGACTTTTGGTATACTGCAACAATAGTTTCGACATCAAATTCTGGTTCTATTAAACAAAAAAAGGGGGTGGGGGGTTGGCTTGAAATTCGTGTTAACCATAATGATTAATAAACTTTTAGTAAAGTTGTTTAATTTGAACTTTGTTTTGTATGTAATGACTTTGCAATCGGTCCAATAACGTCGGTAGCAGTTCTCGAACCCATGACCCTAAATCAAGAGAGGTAATATTAGTTTCAAGTCAGCGACTCTAGCTATTCGATCACGGATGCGGTCTTAAATGCCAGTACTTTTGAATCGGATTTTTTTCAGCAACTCTTTTGGAATTCAATAGTACCGTATAATTTCTAAATGATCCGTGTACGGGTATTATTATGTCATTTGATTATATTGTGCATTCACTGTGTCTAAATCATACCACTTGACCATAATCATTAGTGCATGCATCTGCGGTCATAACTTTTATTACACCTTTAAATGTCGTGGACCAAATGTTAAGAACAATAAAAAGCCATACATAGTCAAGTAGTTTATTGTACTGAAGTCCTAACTTTTTACATTTTACATTTCCTTTGTACAGATCTATAGAAAAGGTAGCTAAGATGAATGTCTCTGAAAGTGGAGCAATCAAAAGTAACGGAAATAGCAGTTCCGATCCTGATAAGAAAAAAAAGCGCAAAAGAAAAAATAGATCTGCTAAACAGATAGAGAGAGCGAGGAAATACAGAGAGCGAAACTATCATCATATTGACGCTCGCGATATTATTATGCCGGATCCTACTCACCCAGCTATTTGTCATACCAAAAGTGAATTTGGACAACACCTATATAGACAGCCGAAAAATCAACCTTTGCAATTTGGTGGTTTGTTTTTACCAGGTGCAACAGAAAGTCATCCACCGGCATATTTTCTCTGTCCAGGAATTGTGCCAAACGTACCTTGGAATATGTCAAACATAGGGACCATCATTCAGAAACCAGTTTCAAACTCGGAAGTATTCGTACCTAATTCAACTAAAAAGTCAAATATAGAAACAGTCGTTCAGGACCAAGTTTCAAATCTAAGAGCAACGGCGAAAGTATTCGTCCCTGCTTCAGCTAGAAAGGTAGAAATTACGTTTGAATCACACGAAGACAAGAACATAGAAAAGGTAGAAGACATAATCCTTGAGATCGATAAAACACGCGATGGCATCAAATTAGACATAGATGAAACCACTAAACTTCTTAAGACCATTGACACACCCAAACAGCACTTGACAGCTGTAATCATAGACAACAAAGTTCCAGAGAGTAATTACAAACGCAAAGACAAGAAGGCTACTACATACGACGACAACATGCTTTCTGACAGCAATAAAGAAGAAAGAATAATTACTGGAAGCAGCAACACGAACCATGGCGACAATATACTAGAAGAATCAGTTATCCCCGAAAACAGCACACAAGAAGATGACGAGAGAGACACAAACAATAGCGACAATATACTAGAAGAATCAGTATTCCACGAAAACAACACACCAGAAGATGACGAGAGCGACACGGACAATAGCGACAATATACTAGAAGAATCAGTAATCCCCGAAAACAGCACACCAGAAGATGACGAGAGAGACACAAACAATAGCGACAATATACTAGAAGAATCAGTATTCCACGGAAACAACACACCAGAAGATGACGAGAGCGACTCGAACAATAGCGACAACTTACTAGAAGAATCAGTATTTCTCGAAAACAGCACCCCAGAAGATGACGAGAGCGACTCGAACAATAGCGACAACTTACTAGAAGAATCAGTATTTCTCGAAAACAGCACCCCAGAAGATGACGAGAGTGACACCAACAATAGCGACAATATACAAGAAGACTTAGTATTACCTGAAATCAGACCACCAGATGATGACGAGAGCGACATGTTCTCAATATTACAAGTGTTTACAAGCAGCAGCCTTCACTGCGCACTGTATATGGTAAATGTTTCAACTTTCACAGAGTTAGTCTAAGTAAACTTATAGCAATAATAAAAAAACACCCTTAATTGTTATGTTAATGTTTTAAAACGTTTATACTTTAATTTGATTGTCCTCTTCTTTATTTTATATATGTAAATATGAAGCCAAGATTTTAAATGTTATTTAACTTTTTATACATGTCAGTCATATGGTCTATTAACCAATTCTTACAGGACATTGTACATTGTTTCCTAACCGATTATTTTCGAACTTCTTTTTCTAATTGCAGAGTGCGAAATCTGCCAGCACTTGTACAGACGAGAACGATTTTGGTTACGCTTATTTTGACATGTCAAATTTGTTGAAATGATTGATAATGAAATAAAAATTGTATATTCTTTCATTGCCAGTAGTTAGTTAAATGAATCCTCATAAATAACAAGGGTCTTATAGTTACAGCTCTCGAATGATGTTATGAAGTTCATCGACATTTCAATATATTTCCTTTCGGGTGATAACAAGCTTATGCTAATCAGAGCCATACATACATACAAACAAGTAGAAAATTGCTGATAAAGCAGCAAAAGTACACGGCATTATAAGGAAAGGGACTTCTGCTTTTAAGGAGTGTGTACAGGAGTGTTATATCTAGGTTGTAGCAAATACCCAACACCTGTTATTGTTCTGTCGGGTTTCCAGAGATCAGAGTCACTGTAGAGTAATATGGAATATGCAACGAAACGTCCGCTGAATTCTTTATCCTTTATACTGGTAAAGCACAACTAAAGTCAACTGAAGCACGATTATCTATTGCAGAAAGTAAAGCTGCCATTTATGTTTTCATTCACAGAAATTTGCTACAAAGAAACGCATAAGGGATGTAAATCAATAACCAACTAACAAAAGTGCTAAAATTATTAAAAGTCAACAGTAAATCTTGCTAACAGCGGAGTTACCAGAACCGTAAGTGTACCTTGTCTTGGACACAAACAATAATTTGACAAAATAGGCAACATCTAAAACTAGCAAATTATTTGTGCCATAATGAAAACTGACTATTAGACCAAGTCAAATATGTTTCTTAATCACAAACTATGTTAAAAGTGTCATTGTTCTCTTTGTCATTTATTCATTAATTTCCTGCAAATCTCGAAGTCAATTTTCTCCATTTTGACATAAAAAATTCTTTCAAAGCGGTTGGAATATCAAGCACTTTATTGGTTTGAAGATCTCATTGAAAACAATAAACGTATAGTACCCTGATTATAATTTATATTATCAAAAGAAAGCATAAATGACATTCTACACGACGAAAGCAATAGTCATGTTAAAAAGGAAACTGCTGCAGCTATATTTCAAACATAACTGTGGAATCAATGTATAGAACAAGGCCGCCTTTCAATCAAATAAAATGCATACAGTAAATTTGAGCCTAGGCAATTGGCTTCGAATATTTAAACACGAGTCGTCTACATGATCAAATAAGCACACGTTTTTAGCTCGACTTTTCGAAGAAAAGGGGAGCTATCCTACTCGCCCCGGCGTCGGCGTCGGCGTTGGTGTCACACCTTGGTTAAGTTTTTCGTACCACCCCACTTTATTTCAAAAGTATTAGAGGTATGGCTTTGAAACTTACCATACTTGTTTACCATCATAACTTCCATCTACAGACAAGAGTACATATCTCTGTCAAGCTTTTTGACAGAATTATGGCCCTTTTTTGACTTAGAAAGTGTATTGAGCTTGGTTAAGTTTTTCGTACCACCTCACTTTATTTAAAAACCATGAGAGATATTGCTTTTAAAGTAACCATACTTGTTTACCATGATTACTTCAATCAACAGACAAGAGTACATAACTCTGTCAAGGTTTTTGACAGAATTATGCCCCTTTTTTACTTAGAAAATACATTGAAAATTGGTAAAATCCACTTATTGCCATAACCCTTTGAGATATTGCTTTGAAACTTTGAATGCTTGTTTACATCAATACCCCCATCTGTAGGCAAGAGAAGGTAACTCTGTCAGTGATTTGTTTTAAAAATTAAGGACCTTTATCGACTTAGAATCTTGGACAAGTTTTTTGTACCAGTCCACTTTTTGACTAAACTGTTTGAGATATTAATTTGAAAGTTGAATTACTTGTTTACCATCATGATCCCCAAACATTGACAGGAGAAGGTAATTCTGTCAAGGATTTTATTTGAATTATGGCCCTTTTTGACTTAGAAACTCAGTTAAAATTTTCATTCATGTCCACTTGTTGACTTAACCATTTGAGATATTATTTTGAAAGATGGAGTACTTATGTACCATCAAGAGACCTATCTGTAAGCAAGAGAAGATAACTCTGTGAAAATGTTTCTTGATTTGTACTTAGAAATTCCTAGTTGAAATTAAAGTCTTGTGTGCCCTTAACTGTCAAAGTTTTGTTTTATTGGCAAGCACTAAAAAAGTCGAGCGCGCTGTCCTACTGACAGCTCTTGTATTTAGTACTCTGACTTCTTTCCTCGGATGTAAGACTTTTGACACTGTGGGACATTTTCATTGGGTTTTTGCTTCATATGTCATTGATCAACGCACCTTAAAATGAGCGATAAAAACAATGACTATCGTTCACAGTGTCTATCGTCTTGATGTTACATTATTCTGTGAAACATTTAAAGCCACAGCATCACTTTTGATGTCAAACCTACATGTAGCTCTGTTTTTATAATTAGGCCAAAGAAAAATATCTGTTGTTCGGACAACCCGACCTTATCTAGCGAAATCCCCCGACCCTAGAGTTGTTTTCCAAAATAAAAAGAAGAAAAGATGTAAAAAATAAGTATTATTGGGAACATATTTTTTCCAACCTATTGCATTTTTTATTTTAAAAAAAAAACTTTGCTCCCACCCTACCTAGAGTTTTTGGACCGTTGCCCTAAACACAGATTTTTTTTTGCCTTACCAAAAAGGCTCTCTTACAGGCAAACCTGAATACTATTTATTCACAAGACATTCCTAAAGTTGTTTTTTAAATTGAAGCTTTAAATATAGCATATTATTTTTTAAAAGATATTTGCAAATATTACGGAATGCTCTCTATCAGCAGACTTTTGGGAACAAACAACTTTACTATGATATCTATGATTACATATGTCAGTATTGATATAGAGTAAATGTAACACAAAGCTAGATCAATTAATTAAATTTTTGTTTGGACAAAAACCAAGAGAGGCCTTTCTAACACTCATTAATATATGACGCTTAACATTGCAACATGGAACTGTACGGGTATTATGCCAAGTGCCAGTTATTTGAGCGATGTATTAGATAAATATGCATTTGACATGTTTGGTATTTCAGAACACTGGTTATACGATTACGAATTAAACTTTTTTAAATTGTATAAATAGTAAATATAACAGCCATTCAGTATCTGATCAAGACCTCCTATTTCCTAGCAACAGGAGAGTAGGAAAGGGAGGTCTTGCAATTATGTGGAATAAGCGCCTAAATGACCGTATTTCTGTGATAAATCTTAAGACGCAATTTGTTATTGGCATAGACGTAAATGTCTGTCCAGGATCTTATATGTATGTATTTCAGATATACTAACTTTGTAAGAACCACAATATCAATGTTTATAGATCTAGTATTGAAGCTGTAAATAACATATTATTCACATATATTAACAAGGGTGTAACCCTAGTGATGGGCGATTTCAATACTGAATTGCCGTCTAGAAATGATAACAAATGCTTTCAGTTAGACAACAGAGGTAAAATTTTAGTTGATGTATTGTAACAACATAACCTTGTTGCAATAAAAAGCACTATGAATAATAGTATCGACGTTCGGTAACTGATTGAAATAAATTAATCATCGGTCGAATATTTCCTGAAAACATGCTAAAAGAATAGATCTTGCGGATACGACAACGTTTATTACGAAAATACATTTGTATTATGTACGGCGGACCTTTGTTACTGTCGGCTATCACAAAACTTCAGTCAATTTGAAATTCTCCTTGGCACATATGTATAACTTTTTTGAATTGAGAAATTTACTCTGGACGGCACCTTTTAACTGGATAATACAGAATGCAAAAGGTCAGTGATACTCTTGCGTTTTCAGTCTTTTTTTAATCGTTTAACAATTTTAGTACGTAAATATCTATTAAGATAAGCGGACCGGGTCGAGTATCTGTGGATGTAGGAAGTGTCAATTTGAGTAAAGATGGGTCACACCATATAAAACCATAACTATGACAGGCACTCTGAAATGTTTACTAAACAGTTCAGTTGTGTGTTAATGACGAAAACTATATTCACTTCTAAACACAGTCTCCATGTCTGCGCAAAGTATCATTTTCAGCAGTAAGCAAATAACATCCAAAAAATAAATGTCCGCATGCTTAATTGTCTTAAAGAACAGGCATTTCTATAATTAGACTTCCAGAGCTCAAAAATGTGCCAAAAGGCATTAACTTTTCTAACAGAAACAGTTTCATGTACCAGAAATACGTTTGATAAATTTTGAAACGTGCATTTTCTTTATGCTTTGTTTTTAAATATGCAACATGTATGCCATAAACATGTAACATATAATGGAACGTCAATCTGCTGCTCTTGTCTAAATCTAAATACTCTGTAAAAACCATTACATGTCTTTCCTTTTTGATTGCATAAGGTGCTAATGTTTTGTGTAAATATATTTGATGGGAAATTAAAGTCACGTTCTGAACGAACTATCACGTGAAATATTACAAGATATTCCTACACGCTTACATGTACATGTGCCAGAAAATAATGACGAATCTATAAGCTTTTCAATGTATTTGCTGGTTGTGTAAGATATTTGTTATGCTAAATGCAGTAATGTGTATACCTTTCCTAAGGCATTCTGTGTCAAAGAACAAAACACTTGTATATAGTAAAGCAGTCTTACTTTCAGGTTGTACCATAGCTACTTTGAACGAGGATGGTGGACCATAATCACATATAACAAACAAGCTGTCTTACTTTAATTTGAATAATGTGTCTTCCAACTGACATCTTTTTATTCAATTTCTTCTGAGATGACTCGCTTATATGATAGTCTTAGATGCGGGTTTTGTAGTTTGATTAATTACATTTCTAGCCGAGTATATATGAATAATGTTAACATTGTAATATCATCTTTGAATATATCTCTCTGTCACTACGGATTATGTATCCATTATATTAAACTCGGCGACGTGGTATACGCACGGGACGGATCGTATTTTTCTAATTTTAGTACAAACGAGGGGAAATCCAGAAATAAATGGGACTTTATTAATCAGCAGTTCTAAACCCAATGACGTTCTGTTTGAAATAGTGATTTTAATTTTGAATGATATGCCAGGGAGTATATCACTGTACTTTATGGAGTTTAGACGCGTAGTAATCAAATCAAGAAGGCCGAAGTCCTGAGTGATTTTATAACGAAGGATTTAATCGACACGGATTCGTATAAAAACAGACTGGACAAAAAAAACAGTGAATATTTCATCTAATACCACATTTGTAATGACAGACCGCATCATCTTTCCAAATACGGTCCGTGGTCTTTTCTCAAAAGTGTGATTTATAAAGTTCTGTGACGTGTTTTAGGGCGTGGTCCTCCGTTTAAAAATATCATCAATATCGTTAGAGAAGGTGAGGCTTTCTTAGGAGTAAGAATTTTAAAAAGTCACCCTTACTGTTATTGCAGTTCAAATTCCTCTGTATCGCATTGTGTCTAAAATAATATGTTAGTTGAGTGGCCTTGAAGTGACGTGTGGCTAATGGAAGCGTGCCGAAGCTATGTGCTTTTAAACTGCCTTCAACATCGAGTACACTCAAGTAGGAGTCTAGTACTGGTTATTCCCAGGAACGATGGTTAGTTAATCTGCCCGTCCATAAAAATGACAGAAATGTGGTTTGGAGCGGGTGTTAAGCTCATACACTTAACCGATTTAGAAACGCAAAGATTTCCCCTGTTGAACATTTTTATTTGAATGACGCTATTGTTTTGATTTCTATTTAAGTAATTTTATGCGATGAATTATTGAAACTTATACAAGAATTCAATTTAATGTTGTCTTTGTTGTGTATGAAATTTGAATAAATTTGAAACACGATAACACTGTTAAAATAAATATTTTGCCACTTTTGCGTTTCTTAACCGGTTGAGTGTACAACAACAGCAGCATTTATGAGAGATCCGATTGTCTAGAGTCTCCAAAAGTTTCAATAGTTGTTAGGTTCATGAATGTAAAACCTGCGCATTAACTTGATGTATTGTTGCAGATTTATTCGAAGAATATTATTGAATTTCCAATCATGTCATAAATGACTCTGGAATAGTAAAAGTGAAATGGTTTAATAACCAATCACCAACTTGAAGATGTCTTGTGGCAGTGTGGCAGTGTTGGGATCTTGTGGACTCATAGTCTAACAGCCTTGAAATTGCGTTTGAGCACATTTTTTTTAATTTGAAAGAGTACTGAGATACTCGAATTATTCGTATGTGATTTTTCAATGAGCTACCAATCATAACAAAAAGCTGTTAAATCATCTAAAGAAATATCATATGTTAAGCATTTCCTAGTTATTTTTGTTTTTTCTAGCTAAGTAATAATTGTTTAGATTCAAGACTGTTGTAAATCACACTTATCACGCAGACATATGCCGGGTTATCGCCCGTATGTCACCAAAGTTATGTCCTATCAATAACTCTGCAATGATTGTATCCACACGATATGCTCTGCAAGTAGAATCTTTGTTGCTGATCCATATATGTGGGTCTCAAGTTTATGTCAGCCATTTATTGTCAGTGTATGCCATCATCAGGCAAAAGTCGGAACAAATGTAATATTACACGTTGAATGTAAGTTCGTGTAACAAATTGCAGAAAATGGATAAAATTACGTGTAACAAATTGCAGAAAATGGATAAAATTGCTTAAGAAATCTGCATGCAACCATGGGTGATTTAAATTGATACTAGTTCAGAAATAACCTTTAACTACAAATTCAATACACAATAAAATGTCCGTGACTACTTGTAAAACATCAGTAAAGGCAACAAAATTATTCAAAAATTGCTTTACTGCAGACACAGGAACTCGGGTTTCCTGATTCCAAAAAGAGCATAATGTGAAAACAATACCACAAAAGTTCCGTTAGATACCTTTTATTGTTTGTTTGTATGTGCTTTATGGGTCCACCATCCTCGTTTGAGGTTTAAAGCGGTACGATCAGTACCTTTTAATGTCTTTTAGTGGCATTTACTTATCAGAACTGCGTTATGATTAATACATTGGTTTTGATACAGGCCTAGCTATGTAAAAAAAGCCTGCTTATTAAAATGCCGATGTCGTATGTTGGGCGGGTGAGCGGGTGGGCTGGAGGGCGTCAAACAATGGTTTCCGCTCAATAACTCCAGTAAGAAGTGACCAATTGCAATGAAACTCGGTGAATTGGTAGCTTACGTAGAGAGGAAGCTTAAGACTGCATTTGAGGTCACTATGTTCAAGGTCAAGGTCAAGGGCACTGTAACTAAAAATAGAAAAATAGTTTCCGCTCACTAACTTGAGTTAGGAGTGACCAATTGTAATGAAACTTGGTGTAAAGGTAGCTTGTGTGGAGAGAAAGCTTGGAATTGCATTCGGGGTCACTAGGGTCAAGGTCAAGGTAACTGTTACTGAAAATAGAACAACGGTTTCCGCTCAATTGGTAGATTTAAAAAAAAAATTGTTTTAGTTTTTAATTTTTTAAGCAAACAAAATTGTTTTCAGGTCATGGTCACTGCTACTAAAAATATATTTTCAAATGTGTTTTTCTTCAATTTTTTAATTGTTTAAGGCAAAAAAAATTCCTTGCTTTTTTTAATTCTACAATTTCTACAGGCGCCGTTTAAACCTGCTTTGGTGGCATTGCCGCGTCTTCTTGTTGATATTTATAATATGTTAAATACTACATGTACATGTAATTACAAATATTTAAAGATGCTGTTAAGAGTACATATCATGTATTTTTATACGATCGCGTTAGACAAGCCTCTTTAAAATGATTTTGTTACGCTTTAGTTTCAGATTAAATTTTAAGTGAAAGAGAGAAAGAGGATTATTTGAATAAGAGAATAACAAGGTGGAACCTGGTGATTCAATTAATGCTTGTTTTCGGATTGATATAAGCGGCAGTAACAAATGTGATACAGATTAAATATTTAAAACAAGGCGTAATTACGTAAACAACAGAAATCTTAAACAATTTTTGAGTCATATCAAAAGACAAAAATGCTGGATGACGTCAACAGCATTGTCAGTTATATTGGATGTTAAAAAAGTTTTGTTGTTCGGTTAAACAGGGCACCATTAAAAACAACAGTACTACAAGCGGCCTTTCTTGTATTTTAACATGAGACTAGTAACTGTATATTTCTATGAAATGTGCCGAAACGCATATAATATACCTGATCATTTAAACAATTTAGTAACTACATTGAACCAGATACATTGTATACGTTTGATTTATTTTTATTTTTGAAACGTATGAATTTGGTTTTTCAGGGCAGCCGTATTAAGCAAGTTGATAACCTTTCAACCGCCAATGAAGTTTTTTAATCGAAAATTTTAGTCTGTAATGCGCTTTTTAATTGGATAATACCGCATGAAAAAGATCAAATTTTCCTGAATGGTTTAATAATTTTAATACGTAAATAGTTCATATCTCCAAACTAATGTTAATCATGAGTGTAGAGTAATTATACTTTCTCGACCAGTGAATAACGGTCAATAATTCGGGTAACATATTTGAAACATTTAAGAAACATTTAAGTTCGTTTTACTGATGCTCATGTCACGGTACTGTCTTAATCATAATTCGGGAGAAAATGTGCATGTCACCGGTAAGCTCAGTCGGGAAAGCATTCGCCCTGTAAGTGATTTTTAAGTGAGTTTTTTATTAATGATATTCTGACTATGCAACATGTGTGCCATAAACATGTCACATGTAATTTAACGATTTTGTAAAACCACTGACTGTCATATTTTACGAGAATAATCAAAGTAAGACTTTAAAATTTAGAACGAATAGGTAAAATATGGATTTCTGTTAAAATATGTTAGCTCCGGTAGCATTTTAAAATCACAATTGTAAAACTTTTGTTTACAACATTGACTGATGAAAAAACGGGATTAACTCAAAGAAGTCTGGTATCACTTAAATATTAATGCCCAGCTTAACCGAAAAAAGGCATCTTTTCTCTTTTCTGCATTTACTCTTTAAAGCGACTTAGCATCAGATTAAATTTTCAGTGAAAGAGGATTATCTGAGTGAAACCTGATGCGTCAAGTTATTTTTATCAACCTAATGGTGTTTTACAAGTTGATGGAAGTAATGATTGAATTAGTACAGGTCAAGCCCATGCTCTGGTTCATATGGCAACAAAAAAAACAAAAAACGTCTATTAATTTTGTTTCTGATCCACAACTCTATAGTACAAAAGTGAGTTATTCGGTCAAAAGCTAAATATATCAAAGATGTATTAGTTAGCAGATATTTAAAGCTAAAGCTTATAATGAGCTTTCGATGTCTGGAATGGGAGTAGCCTCTCTCAGTACAGGTAAGACGATAACGTTCTTGAACCAGACCCAAAGAAAATACGTACTTCTTTTACTATTAACTAAGTCTGATTGACAGTAGCATTAGTTCTTGTAAATATATGTCCATAAGCAGAAATTAATGACAGCTTTATTTACCACTGACAGCAGATACTTTGGCCGAAACAACAGTTGTCTTTGAAGGCTGAACATGTTTCATGTTTTTCGCATGATTAATAATGTTTAAACTGTTACCTCACATCAACCTGTAAACAAGAGAGCCATTATAGCCCTTTATCGGTCACCTGAGTATCATTGACCTTTAAAACAAGAAAGTACGTCAAAAGGTCATAATCAAGGTCAGTCATAGGAATTGTGGAAATAAGTTGACAAAACTGAAGAGATAGTCAATATCTCTGTTCATTTCATCTCTCTAGCTTGAAAAACAAACAATAGGCTAAAGAGCAAGGTCAGCCAAGGTCAAAGTTAGAATGTGCAATGGTTCATGTTTCATTGCTGTAACTTCGAAAACAGGCAAGTTAATCTAGGTCAAGGACAGCCACTGTTGAATGTGAAATCTACATTCAAAACTGTATACATGGTCCAAATTTCATTGATATAGTTTCTAAAACAGAAAAAATGGTCAATAGGCTAAGATCAGCAAATGTCATAGTACAACAAATGTAGGTCAGAAGATCAAGGCCAGCAAATGCCAAAGTTTAATTATGCATGCAAAACTATTTATACTGTATAGTTCAAATTTAAAAAACAAGAAAGTAGCCAATGTCGAAATTGAAATATTTTTCAAAAATGTATGGCTATTTTTGCATGGTCCACATTTCATTGCGAGGCGAGAGCAACTTGGACCCAAGGGTTATGATTTTTTTTGGACCTGTTGGTTTCGGAGCTTTTCAAGTATTTCCCTACTTAACCCTGTGTGAAAGCGAAGGAGCCCAGGGCTATGTCAATGTTTACCCGGGATTCTTGGTTTAAATAATCTTGGTAGAGAGCCTCTACACAATGCTACATTCCAAATATCTAAGCTTGCGGTTTTAGGCACGAATATCTTTTAAGTAAAATCAAGTGACATCGGGCGGGGTCAGTTTTCACCCAGGGGTCATGTTTTGAACAATCTTGGTAGAGGTCCACTATGCAATGCTACATGTCAAATATTTAAGCGCATTAGTGTTGTTATCAGCGACAATGGCGTTTCACTTCAGCTGTCGGAAGATTCTGGGGTCATCATAATCGCACCGGTTTACAAACAGTCAAAAGCACTGAAATGTTGCTCGTAGCTTCATGAAAATCATGTGTATTGCATTCGTGTTCACATTTATTTAATGAGCACAATGACGTAAATTCCTCGTGCAACATGAATACAATAATTAAATAAATAACAAGCTGGACCAAAGACATAGATAGAATCGAAATTGAATGTGCTGATTCGTGCTGCCTCTCAAATAAAATGCCTTTAATTAACTAGAAGTCGTTAAACTATCGTTAACAACAATGTCACCAACAAAACAATCTAACTATCGCATAATATATTGACAAATGCGGAAAAGGGTTGTATTCATTTGGTTTAATCCAAGGTTAATGAGCTAATATCTATCGTCAGGCCTTGATTATTCATTTCAACGACACGATGAACAGTAAAGGGGAATAAACTCTATTCTATTAAATGTTGTTAAAGAAAGAGAAGAACTATTTATTTAGGCTTTGAAAACTAGAAATTATTTTTTTAAATCTATATCTGATTGAAAAAGTATTTTATTTAAAGTCAGCTCTTGTTTACTTTCTGCCGTGACCGGATGAACAATTTATCAGTCTATAAGAATCTTTCACTGGTTGCACATGCATATGGGAATATCTGGCTCGAGGGTAACTGTTTTGGCGGTAACGAGGCTCTGTCGAGTTACCGCCAAAACAGTTACCCGATAGCCGGATATTCTCATCTGCATGTGCAGCCAGTGTAGATTCTTTTCCTTGCATACCATTTTCTGATAATAGTAGCAAAAATATGCAAAACAGATGTTTTACTATTACATAAATAACTTTTAATCAAACATTGACACCAGACTATATGTATGAGATTGTTACTTTTTCTAGTGAATCGAGGCGAAATACGTATAAACTCAGATCGATCACTAACATTGATCTTGCTTTACAATCAACACCTAAGACAAAATATTACAAAGACACGTTTTCATTTTACAGTAAAAACATATGGAATGAAATACCTTTAGATATAAAATTGTCAACAAACATAAAAATATTTAAAGAAAATTACAAAAACATTTTGTTGCATAATTTCATTCTTAATGTTTAACTGAATATTTACAAAATAGGCGAAATTTGAAATATTTGTGTTCTTTAGGACTTTGTAATTTTTGTTTATATTAATATGAAGTACATGATGATATTTGTAATTTCTATTGGATCATCATTATTATATACATGTTGACATTTTAATATATGTAAACAGAGTGACTGTTAAAATACCTTTTTTTTTTAAAGTATTACATACTTTTGCGTTTGTGTGTTTGAGATCTGAGATCATGCGTGTGTGTGAGAGAAGATTGATTGATTGAGAGAGAGAGAGAGAGAGAGAGAGAGAGAGAGAGAGAGAGAGAGATTTTAAATTACATTTGTATTGTTTTGTTTTTGTTGTTGTTAATTATTATTATTTTGAAGGCCATATGGAAAAAAGATATATTTTGATCTACTTTGTAATTCTTGATATGTCTTATATGTTACTTTCATATAATAAAGTTTTTATTATTATTATTATTATTATTATTATTATGTACCTTCACAAACGTTTTTGATAAAGTTCGATAATTGGGTTTTTAACTCACCCAACGCAACAGTAAAATGTTAATGTGACATATAAGGTTTTTGTACAATGCTAGAAACATTTCAGTTTCTTTTGTTTGTTTTTTATTTTGGTCTCGTAGTTTCTAAGATTTCTGGCATTGTTTCTTTTAAAATTGACAAATGTGCTATTTATAATTTTTTTAATATTCTTTACTCTTTGCCTGTAAGTTCTTTTTCTTCTCATTTGATTTCCGAAGTTTGTATAAATACTGTGCTCTATGGATATTTTTTCTCGCTGATTTACATTTGTTGTTAAACCATTTATTCTTTTCATTATTTGACTCACAACTAGTACCTTCCTTGTATGTTTTACAAAAACCAAAGGAAACCATAGAACATTCCTCAAACATATTTGATATATCGTTTACGATTTCATTTACCTCTGCTTTTGTTGGTTCAAAATTGTTTTCAACAGAGCATATTTTTTTTCAAAAATACCATTAATGTGTTCTTCATTTAAGTTTTTCTGAAACAAGTTAGATCTATTTTCGTCCCATGATTTAACTTTGGTCCCCATTTCTAGTGTTTGCATATACATATGCACAATACAATAGAAAAAAGACAATGTTACAGGATTGTGAACATCTGACAATAAGTTACAAAAATCATGTACATTCATACTTTCAACGTTCTCAAATAAGTTAAAAGAACAAATAAAATCATCAACACAGCTTACACCTTTACATGTCAAATTACCCTTTCGGTCACCCTTTGTTCTACCATTTAATATATACAAGTTATTAAATTGCAGAAAATCTATTAGTTTATTACCATAACTATTACTCTGTGTACTAATCCACCAACAATTTTTGACAGTGACGTCATTTTGTCAACAAACTATAAATAAGCATGGTATATCCCAAAACGAATGTATACTTATGACAGATAGAAATGTGTCCCTATCAACTAAGATGTTCAAAGTAAGGTATGGCCCAGTGGATGTGCTGTCTGTTTGACACGCAGGCGATGCTAGTTCGAAACTTGTGGTCGGCGAGATATATTTATGTTTTCTTTTTTGGGGGCAAAATTTATATAGTTGGAATGGCCTGTTAACATTTGCTTTCTTTTTTGGGGGAAAAATTTATTCTGTATGCCTTCTTCGTGAAGCACGAGAAAATCAAGATAAGGATACAATTGAAAAAAAAATACCGTGCAGGAAAAAGGTTCCGTTGGCTGGTTTCGAACTCGGTACCTTTCGGTTACTACCACAGCGCCTTGTTCCTCTGGGCTACGTTTTCATGCAGGCTATATGTAAGAAAACAGGATCATAATCTAATACAATATAAAGGTAAATATTGGAAACATAAACACAATTGGAAAGTGTAAACACAATATGACGTCACTGTCAGGTATCCCTGGTGGATTAGTACATGCATCAGTATTTTCTCGTTGCAGTAAAACATTGTATTTATCAAATTCGTTTAACTCTGAAATGATTTCATCAAATAAATCATCTAGCCCATTTTCGTGAAAAATACTATATTCAATTACTCTATAATCAAATAGTTGTTTTGTCATAGCATTCCAATCACCAAATAAGCAAACATTTAAATATATTTTCTTGTCAAAACATTTAATTCTTTTTTGTATTTCACTAAAATGATCTTCAGGGCAAAATTTCAGGTGGCAAATACACTACACCATATAGAACATTGTCTGTTTGTGTTACCGTTTTAGACAATGTAAAGAATAAAACTAACTTACTGTCTGTATTAAGACTGTAACATATGGTGAAAGATAGTGTTTGACTGCTATACATAACCCTCCAGATTTACGCTTCATTATAGCTTTTCTATGCTTAAAAAACAATTCGCAATTTGTAAAAGATATTGTGTCTACTGAGTCTTATTTTGTCTCTTGAAAACCAACAATATTAAACATTTCTATATAAGAGCAAAATTCTTCACAAATTTGTTTCCCTTTCAGTCCAAAAGCATTAAGAGATATTACTTTATAACAGTTTGCACGTTTTTTTCGCTACCAGCTGACTCATTACAATAATTTTCACAGGTGCGAAAAGGACCTTTATTGACAGGTAAATCTCGCTGTCTGGCATAGTGACCGCCAACAGACATCACGTGGTAGTCTGACAGGTTTTTCTGTGTAATTGATATTGTCCGTTTGAGGCCCGGTTGGAAAAACACTTTCAGCATCACAAAATCGCTTTAACATTGTATCCTCTAAAGGAGAGTTTGCTTATGTTTATTTTGCTGTTCGCATTTTCTTAGCGGCTCATACCTGCTGGTTGTTGGTGTTTCAAAGACCAATCTTTTTTGCTCTGTGTCTCTTGAATTGTATTGTTGATTTTTCTGTGATGTCGGTTTTTGTCGAGCAGTTATTTGTGTTTGTATTGGACTGTTTGTTCTCAGTAATTGTTCTTTTTGTTTTGGATTGAACCATTTTCCCGTATCTGTATCAAATACTTGACCAGTTACTGTTAAATTGTCATACTTTTGTTTTGTGCCCTTCTCGTCGTCTATACTTTCGTGATATGGGAAACAGTTTTCACCTTCTTTATTCCACATCTTGAGGGAAGTGTTCATTTATATAGTGGCGACCTTTTCTCGAATTAAATGTAATTCCAGCTTCACGAATCATTTCTTTCATATCAAAGCTTTCAAAAGTAGCCAAAATTGGTCGTGGTTTGGTACCCTTGGACTGGCCTAAACTTTTAGCTATGACAAACTGAATACCACGGAATACCAGATCATCTTGTCGGGATTTGGATCTGATTTCTGTAACATGATTTCTAAGTTCAGCGTTTTGGATTTTTTATTTCTGTGTTTTGCCGGGCTTTTCAACACTACTACGTAAGTACATATTTTCAGTTTTTATATCACATATCGACTGGAAGCATTTTGTTTTATGCCTTTGGAGCTCATCACAAAAGTCATTCATGGATTGGCAAGAAACCTCAACATTTTCTAGCTTTTCTTTGATTATACAGTTTTCATTTTTCAAAATTGACAATGTAGACTTTACTACCGAAACATAATTTTCTTTGAGATTTAGTTTAGATACACTTTGAGTTGACATTATTACCTTTTGAGCTTCTCTCTTGAATTCCGTATTTTCCCCTGATATTTCGCTTAAAAACTGAAGAAAAAAACGTGAAAGATTCATTTCGCACCTTTAGCTATATAAATGGAGTATTTCTCTCGGAGCCAAAATTGGCGAAAGCGTCTGCCTGCTGTCGAATCGCCAGATTTTTGTCACGCGAAAAATACACTATTTATACAGTGCTAAGTATATCTGGTGTATCAAAAAATGGACGCATCGCAAACAAAGAATAGGAGCTGTACAAGCAATACAGTTGTTCCCTACCGGTTTTAAAGCCTTGCTTCGTAACTACTATTTTCAGAAAACGACTAGTAGACATATTTGTTATATACGCCTTCCGTATACACACTAATATTAATCTGTTAATAGTCTTACCTCTATAAGCTTTTGATTTTTTGCATAAGGCAAAATGGTTGCGATCTGTTCAATATTACTGTTGCCATAGCAACCTAAAGATTAACCAGCAGAGATAATGAAAATAACGTGGCTGCATTATCCACATTTTACCCTCTTGCATGGTTTCTAGTAAATCACGACGCTGAGAGTTCACTTCTCAAATCCACCTTTAAAATATTGCAATCAATTTCAGCTCTACTGATCAATTTTAAAGTAGTTGATACGTTAGTGTAAATTTACAGCACATATTCTTTGGCTGATTTCGAAAATATATGAAATTTTAACGTGGGAACAATGTGTAAACAGCATCAATTAAGGATAGAGCATTATCATCAAAATAAAGTACAAACACAGGAATCTGAAATATTATCAATGTTTAATGAGGTTCTCTACACCCGCTCAGTCAATGCTAATGTAAACATAAACACAAGCTCCTGGTGTTTTTGTTAACATTTAGCACTGACCGAACGGATACCAAAACCTCATATAATATTGATAATATTTTGTTTGTTTCAAGTGCTATTCGGCACGATATAATCAGCAGTACTTAAAAAGTTTAAGTACCTTTAGCCGCTGTATCCATGGCAGTGTGACATCAAGTAGTACTGTATGAGATGAATGACAACCACACGGATAAGCGGTATTCAGATATCCCAACAACCTGTCTAGGCAAAAAAATGTTTAAAAATCTACTATGACACCGCATCTAAATGCTAAAAATACCTTGAATTATACCGTTCTAAACTTAAATATACGTTACTACAACCTAACTACACTATAAAACTACTATAAACTAACATACTGTATCTACAACTACAGCTAAACTATTACTAACCTACTTTTCTGTTTGTAGAGTGATCAAAATTGTGTATACTATGCAATGCAAAGCCCACATCAGCAAGGCTACCCGGCAAATTCCCTTGCGAGGAATTAATGGCAGTTTAAAAGGATCCTTTAGCGCACGTGCAACGCTCACTGCATACCGAGCAGCCACGCCGACCCAGACCTCACATTACATACCATACCAATTATGAATTCAGACGTCGAAGTCCTCTTCAAAGTCTACATCTTCCATGAAGAAATGTTTGTTGATATTGCTGTATACAATTTGTTTAAGATCATTGTTCATCTTATGAACGAACCTAGCAATTGCTTTGGTGAAGCACCCACGAAGTTTGACTGTACTATCAAATTCTGCATTATATAAAATCATACAGAAATAGTTATTGTACTTGAAATCATACCAGCTAACTTTTTCAGTGCCGATAAATATCATATATTTATCAGAAGATACTGGCATTTTTTTCATATCATAAAGAGTGGTGTATGTTGTCCAGCATAGTTCTTCGTTCTGTCGAAACAGATAAGCTTTGATAATATCATCATGGTTATAATGATGCCCTATATTAGGATCAAATAAAAGTTCTCTTGTAATTTCTTTTACCCAGTCCATTTTAATAAAGCTTTAAATTGTAATTTAGTAAATATCTTCTCAGATTTACTTAAAGTTTAACTGACAGGAATTCTTACAATAAAGTTGGTTCGATATACTTCTTTTGGTTTAAAGACACCACAACATTGTTTTTGCGATATTTCAATTTTATGTATCAATATTGCTATGTCATATGGTTTACGGTATTACAACGTTCTTTTGTAGATATTCATAGTGTACATGTATTATATCTGAAGTTGTTTTATGTATGGTTATCATATTTCTCTTATTTTACTTTATATTCTATGCTGTATATGCTTACTTTCATTTTGTATATTTGATTTGTTGATAATAAAATTCATGTTAGATTTGTTGATAATAAAATTTAATTCCTTACAAGAGCCCTATGATATATTCACTTGGTTTTCCGGTACTACATCTTATTTAAGTTCTCACATTACCAATTTTATGTATGATTGTGTGTTTCTATATATTATTAATTCGGTTTTACATTACTACAACTCTCATAATTGTTTAAATACCAACTCTCTTGTAAATATAAATAAATTTTGTGATCTTAAATACTGATACTTACCTATTTATTTAATTTGTTTATTTGTACTTCCTTTGTAAATAATAAGTTGGCACTTTAGTTCTTTATCAAAATATGATTAAACTATGGAAAACCATGTTAGTATTATAATCTAACACAACTTAAATTTCTATCTAT
>JAFMSR010000018.1:21615183-21834790 GCA_022818135.1 Saxidomus purpurata | reverse complement strand
GTCAATATCGTATTTATCTTCTTTGGTGACCATTTTGGATGAGTGGTGTTATGGATAATGGCTGCTAAAGCCATGGTTGTACACTGGACACCGGAGTACTTACCACTTAAATAGGACTGATTAAAACAGCCGTAGGTTAAAGACAGAGACCCTACAGAGACAGAGAGAGAGAAGAAAAGAAAATAGTGAAGAAAGATGGAAACACAGACTAAAAGAAAGATTTAATTATAAACGCAACAGGCAGTTGGAAAAAATTATGTATGTCTACTTTCGTACTTGCATATAGATTTCTTGCAGATAAAATGCCCCTGCAATAAATGTTTGTACTATGAAAGCTCACTTTCAATATATCTAAGAAAAGGGAAGTTAGAAGTAAAATAGTTAGAAGTAAGAAATAAGAAGTAATCAAGCGAGAAGTTAGAAATTTCTAGAAATTATAATTTTTTATATTATGTTGATACTGCACATATAAGTATACATGTATGAAAGTTTAATTCGAGGATTGACCGCAAAACTTTCGTAGTGACTTATATGAAATAAAGAAGGACTTACAAACATTTTTTGCGGTCAACCCTCGCTATGTATTGCAATTGTGTGTTCTACTTTAATATAAGCAGCATTTTAAAGCTACTCGCTCTCAGATTTTGGTAAAAAAAAAAAACGTTCTTCAAACTGTATGAAAATAACATATTTTAGAACATACTAATAATAGATATATGAAAAGGTTCTTGTATAAATTCCTGTAAAGTCAATCTATAGATTTGAAAAAATGCGCTACCAAATAATAAAGCGTTGCAAGCGTTTTTGACATTCCATCAATATAAATATATAGTAAAGCGGTGCCGTAAAACCAGCATTTTCGATCGATTTTTGCAAACTAATACCTATATTTTTACTTCTATTGTTGAATCTATGCTTTTCTAGCCTTTAGCTTTATATTTATGTATTAGAATGTAATTTTTTAAAATTTTCTTTTTTCAACGGCAACTGAGAGCGAGCAGCTTTAAAATAAGTACGAACCTATTTCCTTAACTCCACCACCACTATTCTGGGAAGGTCGATATCCACCACCACTATTCTGGGAAGGTCGATATCCACTACCACTCTTCTGAGAAAGTCGTAGTATACCACACATGTAACTCCTGATGTCGCTAAAGTCAAATTCCTGAAGAAAAAAAATATAGCATAGATCTGTGTTTTCTATTTTAGAGGTAAATGGAAAGAAAAAATGTTCGTTATAACCGGGATTAGAACTGTAAATTCACAATTATAAACAGTATGCATTGTGATCATGTAGGATCTACCTCAATTCAATCTGATACAATGAGATCTTTAAATTAGAAAAATTTAGATTTTGATGCGAGTTGGCGTATTTTATATTATGTAATCGAGATATTCTTTGTCATTTTCAGGTACAAGATTAAGGAGGAAGAACTGCAGTCATAGACGTCAACATCGCGGCTTCGATAAAGATTTGAATACGTATCTCCATATTCAAACCATTTATGTTAGTGTAACTAACAATTAACAAAGATTAAAATTTCCTGTTTGATAATGATACCAAATGATGGACGTTGCTTGACTCAGAAAACAACTACATTTACAATTTAAAAAAAAAAGTTTTGCAATTAAGATTTTATCCGCAAAATTGTGTTAAAGTTTTGCAGGCAGAAAACTACTAGTACACTGGGGATATATCACTACACGCTAATCAAATCGACCGGAAACTTCACTGAAAAGTCTTTATATGTGTATCAAAACTTCAGTAAGGGCAATCCTGAATAAATCTAATACACAGCCCCTTTGCCAGAGATATATCAATCAATCAAGTCAAATAACGTAATTCTTGCCTAGATTTATAGCAAAGTCCGAGCTTTGCTCAGCGATTTTTTTTTATTTTATGTAAAACTTTTGTCATGGACTTATCTTAGTAAATAATTTAATAAATAAAATATATACATTTGTAGCTACCAATCCAGGAAGGATATCACACATAAAAACCTAACACTAATTATCTCAAGAAGACATATGGAAATTTGGAAACAAATACCTATTGGTACAAGGCTTTTATCAAATGTCAATTGCGTTCAAATATACATGTAGCTTATATTATATATGTAAGCATTTCTGTAAAAGACTGACAAATTGTAACTACTTTTTTGCAACCTACTTTATTGTTAGTGAAATATGATCTTTTATGTCTGTCATCGTTTCTACATTTTGATTTAATCTGTATATACTAATATGCATATTACGATAGTCTTATTTATAATTATTGTGTTGTTCGTACTTGTTTGAATTTGATTTAAAAATTGTTTAAGAAGGCCTCATTGTAAATAAGATTTACCACCTATTAATGTACTGTACTTAATATTATGTGTTGTCTAGATGAGACACCTTCTGAAAATAAAGATATTTTAATTATTATTATTATTATTATTATTATTATTATTATTATTTCGCTTTCATATATTCAAAATTGCGCCATCTTTTTTAAAAACAGTTCTTGTTTGAAATTATGTGCAGGACAGATGCCGTCATTATTTATCACGGATTTTTCAAAAGTTCACAGGTTTAAGATGTATATCGCGGATTTATATCGTCACGGATTTATTTTTAATGTTTATAGTCCCGGCTGACCATGTGGCCGAGTGCATAAACGAGACGTAGCGTAAGTCAAGTAGTAAATCTAGCACGAAAGTCACGACTGCTATAGACGTAACGTCCGATGTTGCGGGGTTTTGACAATTTCTAGCGTATTCATGATTCTTTCTGACTGCACGGTAGTAAATTTTAAGAAAAAAATATGTGAAGCCGTATATCAAAATAAAGGAAAAAGGTTATTGTTCATTACTATGTAACAGAAATTACTTTTATGCCTTCAATTTAAGTGAAGCGATATCAAACACATTCCAATGTTGCAGAACGTTATGTAACACGACGTCAAACATTGAATAAATGCCATCTTTCTAAATTGCATATAAAATTAATACCATTTGAAGGGTAATGAAAAAACTTCACCTGATCGAGATAATGTTCAGACATCTATAGACCAGTTCAGGGTTATGGACAACGGGTACAACGGCTAATTCTAGAGCCATATAAATCATTCAATGAAAGGAAAGACCTTTAAAAACTACAGTTCGGACTGATTACATGTACTTACATGTAATTTGTTTGATCTAATGAAAACGTTTGAAGAAGTTCGAGTTAAGTACAGTTTACATTATTTTTTGAAACAAACAGACGTTCCGACTGCCCAACCAAACAACTGCCGAAACTGTAATTTCTAAATACCCCTTCCCACACACCCTCTAAGAATAAAATAAAAGCGAAATCCGTATAGGGGCCTTCTTTTGTCAACTTTGCTTATGTAATCCTTCTTAGCTAGACGCAATCTATGCTATAGTTCAGCCATAAAACGTTGTAACATTCAACAGATTCTGTCTTTATACGACTATTTTAAAGTGATATTACCCTTCAAAGTGAACATCATAATTTTAAATGAAACATTAATCAGTGATTTATACTCCTAGAATAATGAACATTGCCAAAGTTATAACCCAAAAATAACGATTTGTATAACAGTTTCACTCACATTGAATATAGAGGAAATCTGTAAAAATCTTTTTTGACTATCCTAGTCAAAAATAAAAATGAACCCTTTCGGGTATGTAAATCTTTATTTGTATTTGTCAATAATAAAAATAACTTGGTAAAACTTGTTTTTATATATTTTTAAAGCATCCACTTTGTTTTAGCATCATTCTATAACTATAAACAAATGTGACCATTTTGAAGAGTAATATTACTTAAAATAGTTATTTTATTTCTGTGAATGATTTTAAGAAGAGTTAATAATTTTAGTAACATGTTGCAACTATTTCAAAGGAGTTCATTTTAAACTGAAAAAATTGTAAACTTCCTAGACATGTTGCTATTCTCGTATTTATATAAAACAGTCAATTTTAAATTTTAGAAATAGTTTTTGTATATAATATTTCTAGACATGTTCCCATTATTCAAAATAGATTATCTGATCATATGCATATAAAATCTCATGCATTGAAACAAGAAATACAATGATTATGCACGAGAAATATGTGGTACAATAATTAAGACAGTCGTAACCCGGGCGTAACTATGACGGACGTACGCTCGCTTTATGCACTCGGCTTAAAATCCCGTTGTACGACAGGATTAGTTACGCCAGCGCAGACAGTTTACGACAGCGCAATCTACGTCTTCCTTATGCACTCGACCACTGGTGAACTCGCCAAGACCCCAGTATGACTCCCATGTATACTACTGGTACCTAACAAAGTTTGAAAATCTAGGGAGTTTTATTTACCTGACTGCAATACCCAGTCAGTCTGTCCAAAGAGTATGATTATTTAGTTAAATTGTGTAAAAATGCCAGCTATATATGGTGTGCTAGCTTGCAGACCAGACACGCGTTCCCAGCGTACATCGGTGCTTGAACCCCCTTGCCTCGTGGTTTCTTTATTTGGTGTTATCTTCACGGATCTAGAAAAAGGTGGGTCATGCCTGCTACTCCTTTCACATAGTTGGGAGACTTATTGATCTGTATGTTTATCTGATTGTAACGCCGTTTATGGATTTCTACGCACTCGTGATTTAATTACTACGCATTCGAATTCCTGACTGTATTTTATTCAAGGACGAAATACAGGGACACATTTATCATTTCTTAATTAGACCACTCCAATTATCATCATCATCATCATCATCATCATATCGTTATTATTATTATTATTATTATTTCCTGTTTATCATGCTTTTGTTTTGGATGCTAGATTACCTATTCACATTCTAAACGCGGTCTCGAAGAGCCTCTAAGTTAGTGTTACTTATAATGATTGCAGACGATTAATTATTCTATACATGTAGGTCTATTTCTTTATGTATTTAAAAAAAGTAAACTTACATATTCCGTACTGTGGAAGCTCTGACTACTTCGTGAAGAAGTCGAGTCAACAGATTCGCTAGAGCTAGACATTATGTTTGGTACTTTTTTCCTAGAGTCGACTGAAAACTGTGGTTGAAGTAAACACTGTCGTCAAGACGTCAATAAGACGTCGTCAAGCTTTACTATGACGCAGTTAATAAGAAGAAATTTGATTGGCTGAAAGCATGCTCTTAAAGCAAGGGACGTAACTACTGCATGATCGTGATAGATAACTACTCATCTTCCCTTTCAGTCTTTGCTAAGGTGGCACTCCACACTTTTTAGCCACAAATTCGAATTGGTCAGGGGTAATTCTATAAAGTTTAGAGATATAAGGAATTTAAACAGCCCTGTGAACTTTAAATCAAATTTAAGTGCCAGATTTTGTTGTTTGAGTTTTAGTTTGCATGTTTGCAAATGCGAAAACATGGGTCTGGAAAGCCAGTGCGAATACATGCCAGATGGTGATTTTGTAAACAAGTGAAAATCAGCCTACAGCTTAGAAAATCAAGCTTTTAATGGGGGTACATAGTTCGGGGGGCGTTTACTGCTAGCAAAATAGTTTCGTGCTTAAGCACTTTGTTCAATTTGTTTGTTTACTTATCTAGATAGTCTGCAAGCCAGAAACAGTGTCACCTAGTGTGAAATATTTGCAGGTAATTTTGTACAGGTTCGGAAAATAGGGCTAGAATGGTCTCAGACTGCAGTGAATTCTAGCCTCCGACGGTATAAATCGGAACTAAAATTTTCAGGAAAAAAAGGCAGTTCAGACTACCGAATTGTATTAATACGTTCACACTGGCAATGTGTTCACAGTGAAACACTTTTTCTATTTTCAGGTTCACAGGTTGTTCATATGTGATAGGCCTACTTTGTTGGTGTCGCTCGAACAAAGCCGTGTGGAGTGCTACCTAAAGTATAGTACGCCGTAATTACGGTATAATTTTACTGTAATCCGATCATGTTGAAGCTTTGACTGTTACGGCTTAATAGCTACCCAACCTTTTTGCATCTCTTTGACGACTCAACGGCTTTCATAAAATATTATGATGTTTTAGACACCAAAGTTGGCACTGTATATACTAATTGATGGGTCTTTGAGGTCTCTGTGGGTATCAAAACTCAGTCAGTAAGAGCGTTCCTTAATAAATGTTAAACACAGCCCCTTTGCCAGAGATATATCAAACAATCATGTCAAACAACATAATTCTTGCCTAGATGTATAGCAAAGTCCGAGCCATGCTCAACGATTCTTTTAAACCTTTGTGTACAATTTCTATCATGAACTTATCTTAGTAACTACCGACGGAGTCTTTAAAAAGATGCATCTCATTTACTTCGTGGGCCTTCAGATTGCGTAAAAATTCAACTTGACAGGGATTTTTACTATAATAGTTATAGCTACAAATCGCTTTCATTTACTCAAATTTGCGCCGACAGTCTTTTTAAAAGATAGGTCTAGTTTTAAACTCTTTTCGGTAATGTCATACGAAGCGCTCCGTAGTTTACAGGACAGGTGCCGTCATACTTTATCAAGGATTTTTCAAATGTTCACGGGATTAAGATGTTCATTTGTATATCGCGGATTGATATCTTCACGGATTTAGAAAAAGATATGCCATTTATATTTAAGGTACAGGGTGGGTCATGCCTGCTGTCCCTTTTCTCATGGTTGGAAGATTTATTCTTCTGTACGTTTGTCTAATTGTTGGTGACCGTGTTTAACGGTGTTCATGGATTTCTACGCACTCGTGATATAATTACTACGCATTCAAACTCTCCTGACTGTATTTTATTCAACGACAAAATACAGGGACACATTTATTTTTTCTTAACTAGACCATTCTATTATCATTATTATTATTGTTATTATTAATTTATACTAATTTCATTTTTCTTTTGTTTCGGGTGCTAGATTACCTATTCACATTTTAAACGCGGTCTCGAAGAGCCTTAGTGTTACTCAAATGACTGTAGACGGTCAATTTATTCCATATAGGTCTACTTCTTTATGTATTATTTTTAAATGTAAACTTACATATTCCGTACTCTGGAAGCTCTGACTACTTAGTGATTCAGAAGAAGTCGAGTCATCAGATTCGCTAGACATTATTTTTGGTACTTTACTCCTAGAGTCGTTGAAGTAAACACTGTCGTCAAGACGTCAATAAGACGTCGTCAAGCTTTACTATGACGTAGTTAATAAGAAGAAATTTGATTGGCTGAGAGCATTGCTATAAAAGCAAGGGACGTAACTACTGCATGGTCGTGATAGATAACTTCTAATCTTCTCTTTCAGTCTTTGTTAAAGTATAGTACGCCGTAATTACGGTGTATGGGAAAAGTTTCTTAATTTCAAACAATTCTTTGCCTAATGACTCCACATGGTTATATCTTCTTTTAGTTCTTAGTTATATTCTAACCTAACTATTTCGAAGAATAAAACCATTTCTAACTAAAGAAATGCGAGTATTGTTCTGCAATAACTATATTTTACCCATATTTGTTTATGGATCTATCCTTTGGTCTTAATCCAATATAAGCTTCTTAAACAAAATTATTAACACTCAGAAAAGATCAGCTAGAATGATCCTAGACAAGAAGTTCGATCACCCGTCAGCTCCTCTATTTCAAGAACTTAATTGGTTGCCGTTCTAAGAACGTTGTAAATACCATAAGGCATATGGGTGTTTTAATTTACAAAGCTTTTCATAATTTAGCCCCTGTGTATTTATCAAACCTACTCATTAATGATACATATGCAACTGCAAATTATAATCTTCGTTCCAAAAACAAAAACGATATTCCTCATCCATTAATTAAATCGCATTAAACAAAATAGTTTCCAATATTCTGCTATGGTTGTCTGGAATGAAATCCCGGTTCAAAATTAATCCGTACCTGCGATAAATTATACACCTTTCGCAAACACTACAGAAACTAGCTTCTTGGAAAACAACCATGATTATAAAAAGAATGGTTATATGAAGTAATCCAGGCAACTCGCTCACATGTGGCGTTTGTTTATATCTACATTGTATATACCATTGTTTAAATGTGTTTAGAATGCTTGATTGTGTGTTAATATTTTCTTTAATCATATTGCTGACGGCCGCAAGTGAGATAAATGATGCTGAAATTGTTTATTGTATAACCATCGTTAAATAAAGTATACTGAATTGAATTGAGTTTACACCTTCCTACTTTCGGAAATTTTACTGTAATCCGGTCATGGCAGAGCTTTGACTGTTACGGCCAAATAGCTACCCTCTTTGTCATACGAAGCGCTCCGTAGTTTGCAGGACAGATGCCGTCATACTTTTTTCAAGGATTTTTCAAAAGTTCACGGGATTAAGATGTACATTTGTATATAGCGGATTGATATCTTCACGGATTTAGAAAAAGTGATGCCGTTTATATTAAAGGAACAGGGTGGGTCATGCCTGCTGTCCCTTTCTCATGATTGGAAGATTTATTCTTCTGTGCGTTTGTCTAATTGTTGGTGACCGTGTTTAACGGTGTTCATGGATTTCTATGCACTGGTGATATAATTATTACGCATTCGAACTCTCATGACTGTATTTTATTCAACGACAAAATACAAGGACATATTTATTTTTTCTTAATTAGACCACTCTATTATCATTATTATATAATTATTATTATTATTATTATTATTATATTAATTTCTACTGTTTTTCATGTTTCTCTTGTTTCGGGTAATGATAATAATAATAATAATAATAATAATAATAATAAAATCTTTATTTCACGAAGGTAGCACAAATAGACATTTATACAAATTTGTATATACATCACAATTTTATTGTGGCCTTCCATAAATTACAGACAAACGTTCATACAAATACATACATTCACAAAATTGCACAGATGCAGGTACAAGCACTTTTAACACAAAACCCATCCAAATTATAATTGACAGACATTCAGAAAAATAGCATCATAGCAGAATAGAAAATATTTACAAATCAACCTCATTCTAAAGTCTAAACTAAATGTGTTAGAATCTGTACTTGTAATTAGTTTTGATTATGGAACAAATATAAATTAGAGCGGGGGCGGGTATTCCCGAACAGGTGTTGAAATCCGAACGAAATATTATAAGTTGAACAGCTGTCAAACACTATGTATTTGCAGGAAATTCACGTCATATTTGTGATGTCATTTTCCTTCTCAACGACCTTGTTGATACAGGAAGTTCTAGTGGAGCATGATTCGATTTTCTCCAAGTTCATCAAGAATTCATCCACGAAAGGTAAAATATTAATGATTATTTTAATTTTTCGAACAAAACCTATAACAATATATAGCAATTTTTATTTAACATTTATGTTTGAAATAATAAACTAACCATGCGGTATTATGTGGATTACAGGGCAGATAACTCGATTTCTTTGCTGCCAGGTCGCAGTAGCAGTTACCGTATTGTTCGGAAATACCCACACTTAAATTAAAAATCGCGTCTAACGCCGAACATATGTAAAATATTGCAAGATGAAAATAAAATAAATAGAGCGCTCTATATTCTATTGTACAGAGCCCTAAGTCGATCTGGCATCATACATTTATGAAAATATGCAAAATAAATCTTTGTGTTAGGTCAAGAAGGTGGGACAATATAGAATTTCCATTGTCGGTCTATGTGCCCCTGCGTCCGTAAAATATGCGTCATATATATTTAACCCTTTCGCTGCCACGTCGTTTTCAAAAGGTGCCAAGTGTAAACAAAAAAAAAAAAAAAAAAAAAAAAAAAAAAAAAAAAAAAAAAAAAAAAAAAAAAAAAAAAAAAAAAAAAAAAAAAAAAAAAAAAAAAAAAAAATAAAATTTATTATTTATAATAGGTAAAAATAAAAAAAAAAAAAAAAAAAAAAAAAAATTAAAAAAAAAAAAAAAAAAAAAAAAAAAAAAAAAAAATTTGGGGTTTTTTAAAAAAAAAAAAAAAGAAAAAATTAGAGAAAAAAAAAAAAAAAAATATTTTTTTTTTTTTTTTATATTTTTAAAAAAAAAAAAAAAAGGGGGGGGGGGGGGATAAAAAAAAAAAAAAAAAAATTTTTTTTTAGGGGGGGGGGGGGGGGGAGGATAAGAGGGGGGGGGGGGGGGGAAAAGTTTTTTTTTATATATAAAATATTTTTTTTTAAAAAGAGAGGAAAAATTTTTTTTTTTTTAAAAAATTTGGGGGGGTTTTTTTTTTATTTTTTTTGGGGTTTAAAAAAAAAAAAAAAAAAAAAAAAAAAAAAAAAATAGGTTTTATATTATTTTATATAATATAAAAAAAAAAAAAAAAAAAAAAAAAAAAAAAAAAAAAAAAAAAAAAATAAATATAAATTATATAAAATAAAAAAAAAAAAAAAAAATTTTATTTTTTTTTTTTTTTTTTTTTTTTTTATTTTTAATTAAAAAAAAATAAAAAAATTTTTTTTTTTTTTTTTTTTTTTTTTTTTTTTTTTTATTTTTTTTTTTTTTTTTTTTTTTTTTTTTTTTTTTTTTTTTTTTTTTTTTTTTTTTTTATTAAATTTAATTTTTTTTTTTTTTTTTTTTTTTTTTATTTAATAATAATATTTATTTTTTTTTTTTTTTATAAAAAAATAATTTTTTTTTTTTTTTAAAGTTATTTTTTTTTTTTTTTTTTTTTTAAAAATAAAAAAAATTTTTTTTTTTTTTTTATAATTTTTTTTTTTTAAAAAAAAAAAATATTTTTTTTTTTTTTTTAAAAAAATTTTTTTTTTTTTTTTTTTTTTTTTTTTGTTTTTTTTAAAAAATTCCAAAAAAAAAAAAAAAATTATAAAAGGTTTAATACTTAATTTACTCACTAAGAAGTAAATCATTGAAATCACTCACAGTAAACAAAACATTGGACAGTTACAGAAACGTATATTGACCCCCTTTATATCTTTCCTACATTTTCTGAAGTTATTAAGACATCTGAGTTTTATACATTTATAAAACTTATCAAATACATGTGACTAGATAATTTATTGAAGTATAACATAAGGGAATATAGGAGATTGTGTGCTGGTTGTTATTTTTTGTAGATGTATGTTGTAAAGATCATGTATTGCAGTTCGTGATATTTTTCGTCAGCAAATTTAATTTTTGGGAATAAAATATATGACAAAATGTTTGACATGTTGTACTAAACTAATGAGTTTAATATTTCCTGCCAAAATAAAAGTGACAGAAAAAACAAAGATAGATTTCTTCATCACTTTTATCTTTTCCCACTTTTAAGTTAATGTACAGTTCAGCACAAATAAAACATAACTTTTCACTATGTAGAACTACTACAACAAAATTTGTAAAAAGGGTATGAATTGCATATTAAAATTAGTTTCTTAATTTAAACACAAAATCACTACTGTCAATCTGAACTTTGTATCTTCATTCTTAGATAGACGGTAAATAAGGTAAAATTTATATATAGGCCAGTATATATTTCCGTAGTTTTAAGTAACATTTTCTAGTTCAATACATAAGTAACAGTTCAGTTCAATACATTTCAAATATATTCTAATGTTGCTTTTATCAAATAAAATTTATCAATCTGTTGTTTTTTATTCGTAATTATATTCATGAAGTGTTTTTCTCTACTTTTGACTTGCAATTTTAGCGAAGTAATTTTATGAGTTTTTTTTATGTTCTTTATTTAATCAAACAAGTGACAATGAGGCATTTTTCGTCATAGGTTCTTCTTTGAAATTGTATTTATTTATCATTTTACGTTCATTGAACACATAATCTATGTTTCGAGAATATAATCTGCTAGATGTAGGGAGTGCCCCTTTAAGTGTTATTTACCCGCAGTTCACATGTATTAGTTGTAATGCCATTTTGGGCAGAAAAAGAAGCAAACAAGCCATGCAAAACGGTTGAAACACGCAATTTTCAGTGGATTTCGCATTTTTCGACACTGCTGTCCTGTTAACATAAAAATTGACGCGACCTGCTGTCATCTTTAACCGTTACGAAAAGGAACTGCTAATCCCGTTAGCCAGATTCGTGTACCTTGTCAACTTTAAACACCTGTATCTCCTTTAAAACGGCATATTACAGGGTGACACTTGGTAGACTTATAGAGAAATAGTTGCAATTTGTCCCCGGTTATTCAATCTTTTTCATGTCTGGATATTAACACTTATAATTAATGCCGAAAGCGAAAACTTTCGTATTTACCGAGGATTTTCTCCTCATTGGCGGTGCCTGTTTAGACATAATTTCACGTGCTGATTCCTTGATCTATTGTGAAACAATATATACTGGCCGTTACTCACTAAGACAACAGAAAAGGCAACACCATTCACAAATGCATACCCTGCGTAAAAACTCGCATTTGAATTTGGAACTGCTGTCAACGCCGGAACACTGGAGTGGCGGGGCGAAAATGCTAAACTTTGAAGGCAAAAATGCGACAGACTTTTCGTCGCGTTGGTGGAAAAGAACTTTCACTTGGCGCCCTAAATGTTAATGTTTCACATTTTAGCCCGCCACAGCTAAAGCGAAAACGCGACACATCAGTAGTTTGTTGCGATTGCGTCTTTGGATTTTCGCCCCGCCATGCAAAAAAGCGGCATGGCAGAAATTCGCCACGATTTTAAATATTCAGTACACACAATTACTAGAAATGGCCCGATTGCAATTGATCGCGGCAGTATATACTGCTAAAAACAAAAGTTGTTTGACATAGATGCATTATGTATGTCTTACTGGCAGCTGCTTCACCACAGCGCGAACATACCACAAAGTCTTCAACCTTTAAACCTTATTAGACATCAATAATTTATAATAATTATCATCCATGAACTAAAGATAAAGAACAATCCAAATGAAAGGGGGCATACTTCTATAATTATGTCTTTTAGTTTGTGAAGGCCGAAATTTGACTATTGATATTATTAATCGCCACCTCCGTGGGCAAGTTGTTAAGGTCGCTAGACTTGTAATCACAAAACCGATTCAGTGCGAGTGGTTCGAGTCCCACTATCGACCATGCTATTTATGTGGGAAAGTTGGCATATTTTTATGGAGGATTGGGGTTTAGTATTGATCCTTCCCAGGAATGATGGTTAGGTAAACTGCCCGCCTGCATATGACTGAAATACTGTTAAAAAACGGCGTTAAACTAAAACAAAATAAAAATCATTTGAAATAACCTGGTAACCAATACGGCATTGGACCAGCTGACTGAAAAATGGGATTGCACATCTGCGAGATTTAATTAGACGACCAGATTTTGGGAACCATTTTTTTTACAAATTTTCATCGACTTCCTCTGATCTGTATCTGTACAATCACCGTGTTGCAGTGCGCATAACATACGAGAGACCCTTTACATCCCCTGCACCTACAACTATCGAGTTTGATTGTCCTTGTTTTTGTATCTCCGCAAACTAAGCCGCCTTTGGAGAAAACAAGAAAAAATCCGTCGTGCGTCCATTTTAACTTACTTGGTACTCGTATATCTTCGGCTTCCGTTACATAATGGAAAAAGACGCTGTTTGGATCGTATATGTGAAATGAATATGTACTTTGTCAGTTGCTCAAGTTGTTTCTGACCTACGACATGAGAAATAAGGCTCTGTAGTTCTGTAGTCACCTCAATTGTAGCGACAGACACTGTGCATTGTCATGGTATATGAAGTATATACGCTGGTCAGTACTCTTATGAATACATATATCGCTAAAGTTAGTATTTCTTTCCGTGTTAACTATCAGAATAAAGATGAAAAACTGAAATAGATCTTGTCAAACGTATTATTAAATAGAATCTATACATGAAGGCACATACTAATTGATATACATTTATCTTGTAAATACTACTTATCACACTTGAACACATCGCTTTTTTTCTATATCAGAACAGCGGTGCGCTTTTGAAGTCCTCAAGTGAATAACATAAGTGCCAGAACGATATTTATTTACAGACATTTATGTTTTCAAAAAACAATATAAAAAAAGTCAACGCATAGTTAACTTAGCGAAAGTTGAACCTGTTAAAATAAACTATTCTTTTATTACTATAATTAACAAGTTTTCATCTTGTGTCAGACCACGGTCTAGCCTACCATGGTAAAATGCCTTGAATATTCGAATTACATCGAAGTTGGACAAACTGTAGATCTCCATATATTCGTTGTTTGATTCTTGAAAAAAAAATTACCCTGTGTGATCAGACGTATTTTCTGTTTATCGACTGGAATCCGGTCAGTCTGGACTAAACTTCTACAACTGTAAAATCCAGTTCGGTTATAAAGTGTATGTTTTTGTCGAACGACTTTTTTATCACTAAACACGGTATAAACTAGAACTATATCATATCTAGATCTAGGTGTTGTTTCTGGGAAGAAATATCTTTGGACATAGATTTATGCCAAACTCATGAAAATTTTCACCCTCCGATGGATATTCACAAAGCATGACAGCACACAGACAATGGCGCGAATCGTTCGAGATTTCGTGCCAAAATGAATGACGTCATCACGTTGATGACGTCATAAAAGTTGATACACGACTCTTCCCGAATCAACCCAAATACAGTTTAATATGTTCAGTGTGTCTTAGACATAGAATATTCTGTCCTTCAACCAATAATCTATCATTAAATAACCTATTAAATACTGGCCTAAAATTGGCCCAGTGGCACTCAACGTAGTATATCAATTGGCCCGATTTTGGCCCCGTGGCACAGAACTGGTTAATGTAAGTCCTATTAGATCTAGCGCTAAGTATATTAATTGATTTTCAATTTAATTCTTTTGCAGTTATGAGTCGCCAGTTTGGAGCTACGAGTTCAACCATCGGGGGTAAAAAGCTATTTTAAAGCGTTATGATGGCAAGCTACTGGAACATGTTGCGGACTTAGTCAGAAGTGGAAGCATTTCTATGAGCAGCGCGGCAAAACAATATTCAATTCCAAAAACAACATTACATGATAAGTACATTACTTATATGTAAGCAGCAATGTAGGTCGTAGGCTGGTATTGATGGATGCTGAGGAAGAGCGCATAGTAGAATGGGCGATTCACATGTCCAAGATAGGATACGGACGAACCAGAAAAGAGCTTGCTTTAACTGTAAAAAAAATACTAGATCCGGAAGGCAGGGAAACTGTCTTCAAAAATAACAAACCAGGGAAGGATTGGTTTAAGGCATTTTTAAACGTCATCCTCAGCTGACGCTTCGTACAACAATACAACTCGGAAAGGAGCGTGCAGTAATATCTCCAGAGAAAATACAAAAATGATTCTCGGATTTTAAAAATTACATTGAAACAGAACTTTGCGACCCGGATTTATTACTAGATCCATCTAGGATGTATAACGCGGATGAGAGCGGGTTCTCGCTCTGCATGAAGGGAAGTCAAGTCATAGGTTCTAAGGGAACATCCGTAGTTTATCATTTTGGGAACAGCAATAAGACACAGTTGACTGTAATGGCTGCAGCAAGCGCCACCGGACATTACATCGCACCCATGATTATTTTTCCCGGCCAACGATTTTCCTAATCCTATTGAAGGCTTTGAAGAAGCCGCTATAGGCCGCTCTGAAAATGGATGGATGGACGCTGGAAGTATTCTGCAATTGGCTGTTAAACGTATTCGTTCCCGCTGTCAATGACCGAAAAGTGAAAAAAACCGGTTTTGTTACTGAAAGATGGCCCAGTTGTTCAAAACTTACGTTAACTTTAACAACGTGTTAGCTTTACAATCGTTAAATTTTAACTTTTTCGTTAGCTAACAATTTGCAAAATTTTCAGTTGTTCAAAGCATTGTTAAATTTTTTGTTAGCTTAAGTGACTTAACAAAGGCAAGATATCCCATCATGCACTTATTTTAATACAACCTCTTAAAGCACTGAAAAAATTATCTACTCTGGAAAAAGAATAATATTGATGTTACCTTAGCTTACAGTCAGTAGTCTTTATTCATTCGTTATTCTTCTGACCTTCTGTCATTCTTAGGAAATTGTAAACACTATTTTGGTGATTTTTACTAGCGACACTACATGAAGCTGGTTGTTGCCTTTGATAAAAATACAGTTCAACAACACAGCCTTAAGTAATTGTGCCAGCATTTCTTCGGTTTATTCGTTACAGTCTCAATTCACAGCATATTTCTATTTTGTCATCAGTTTTCACGACTTTACAGTTTTGCACTCCAGTCCATAGTTCTTATTAATCATCTACGTTTTCCAAGTCAGTTTTGTTCCATTAATCAATGTTTTGACTTACTCCTGAACTGTTAAAACAGTACTTAAAAACATTCACTTCTTATAAATAATCCGTTTTCCATGTATTTTTAATGAAACAAAAGAAAACAGCAGACGAAGACAGTGTTTGATCATAAGACACAACAGAACATGTTCCGTTACTTTGACCAAAGAATGTTTTTTATAATTTGAACTTGATTATGAAAATTTTACCTTATGAACAAAATGAACTAAAGATATGAATTGTAAAGTTCATTGATTTAAATAGATACTTGTCACTTTTAAATCATTACAATGTCTTCACTGCATAAACAAATTGATTAAATAAATGGAACTATTGTCATATACCTGATTAACTCCCTTACATAGTGATGAGGTCTAACTACCTAAATTATTCATGTTATAAATGCAAGAAAGCTCTAAACTGTTGATTTCTAACAAAATTCTTTTAAACTGGTCCAAACATAAGCAAAATACTAGTGGCAGATCTATGACATTCTAGTAGGGCACACTTTGATTATAGGGGTAGTCACTTCATGAAAGCTGGTACAATGTAGCAGTATTCTGACAAATGCTGTTTCATTTATTTCAAAAGGATATGAATTGTGGCAATGTTTTCAAGGGGATATATTCAGCTTCATTTACAATATAATAAAATGAATGCCATAGTTGTAGCTACAATGTATTAAAATGTGGATGAAATTTTGTTTACATGAAAAAAGTACACTTAAATTTACCTAAATATGGCCTGTAACAACAGCAATTCAGTTATATTCTGTAGATATATGTTGTCTTGACCAATTTAGGGATTTATATTTTTAATGATGTATGAACTAATTTGTTTTTAATTATGAGATAGTCAATTTCACTTTTCATTGTCTGGAGTGGGTGTAGGTATGGACCAGTTTATATGTAATGTGGTACCTGAATAGACCCAATTCCTCTGGAATAGGGTATGTAAAAATCCACATTGTCTAGAATGTTAATGAAGAATGCATGGGCTATACTTTAAGAATTGGTCCTCTTGAAGTGATAGTAAATCTGATATTAACAAATAAATTTTGTATAGCAGAAAATTTAGACATCAAAATAGTGGTTTCACAGTATCATAAATAATTACATAATCTGCTGAATCAAAACCAAGTCTGTATGAATTTGGATCATGTACATCACAGTTATGACCCTTGAACTTATAACAATACCAATTTAGTAAGATTAAATTATTTCCCCATCAATATCAGTAAAAATAATTTGTATTGTGATTGCAAGAATTAACCACTAACACTTATTTTTTCAGGACGCATTAATTATGTGAATTTATGTTCAATGAAACAAGACCTGAAATGATGCAAACACTGTTTGCTTTAAATCAGATGGGACCTTTGAACTTAAAGGAGCTATACATGAGCAGACACCCTTTTCCATTATCAATTACAGATGTAAAAATGCACTATTTTAGTACAAATTAATGCCATAGAACCACTAATTGTCTGTGCTTACTGGAAAGCTTTTGTAGCTGGAAAAATAGCATGACTGTTGCTGGATTTCAAACTACACCACTGAGGTGTCTTGATCAGTGACCTTAGCCACTGAGACACAAAGGCTGAAAGCCAGTAGTAGTGAAGCCATTGTATTTTTTAGTTTATGTTAATATATTTAATGATAGAACATATATAATATTGGTGTAGCTGTATTTTAAATATGAAAATGGATACACTTTTGTAAAAGTGTAAGTCAGAATTATGGAACAAAATTATCTGTGTATCTGAAAGGTGATAGCAGATGTTGAATTGACCACAGTTCAGGGCATCATTTAGTTGTCTAAAAATAACTGATCAAAATATGCCATAAATGACAAATCCTTAATTAAGAACAGAAAGTATTGCATGATTTAGTATAAATATCAAATGTATATGCTTCTATATTCATTGCACTGCCTCAACAACATGTTAACATAGTTTATGCAACATAAATGAGGGTGTTGCAGACATCAAAATGATTAAATCTGAATATTAATGTAACATAGAAGTTTGGGTTCAAATCTCTTCACAAGCAGAAATATATTTAACATTGTTCAAGGTAGCCAGTTACATCTACATTATAATTATGTACATTGCTTAAAGCCTTATATATTGTTTGTAAGTAATTCAATGTTTTTATCAAAAGTGATGGAAAAAACATAACACTCCTGCTAGATTCCCAAATAGTGACACAAGAAAGCAGTGAAGATACTGAAGTACTCTGACCCAAGTGACTAAATTTGACAGAAATTGAGTTAGATATTGACACTTAGTTTTCAGACTGATGTCACACAAGAACTGTACATGCTAAAAGTCTTCAAGGAAAGGTTTAATTCATTCTATCAAACAGTGACATCTAGTACAGAGATATGCATTATGTAGCAACTTGTCTGTATGTTTACTATTCTGCACTTGCCATTAATCATAGATATGCATAATTATATTGTAATCCCTTTGGAAAAATAACTGCTTAAATTTGCAGTATTTTTGCAGTGAAACAGAAGTTTTTCAGAAAACACAGCCTTCTTTGCCAGTATTTTATAACTTGATAAAGTATAAGTGACCATTGAAATGCAGTTTTCAAAAAAAAGACTGATAAAACTGCAGAAGAAAAAAGCTGGCTGATTGCTAGTTTTCTGCAGATATTTTGCTGTTTTAAGAAACAACTTCTTTAAAAAACAGTTTTATGAGCAGTAAAAAGCAACTTAATTTTCTCAGAGCAGTATATTCTAGGTTGTGCTCATGAACCATTGTAGCAGTTTCTGTAAAACCTGGTAAATACTGTATCTCTGCAATCACTAAACAAAATTTAACAAAAACAGTGTTAAACAGTGTTCTATTCCACCCAGTCACAGGAAGCTCTACTGAAAGTGGTCATTTTGTTTTTTGCTGAAGGTTATTCCAACGACATACTTTGGTGAAGTTGCCTAAAACAAGATCATTCACATAAGAATAATTATCAATCTGAGACATAAATGATGGTTCTGATTTGTGAACAGGATATGAGAAAAAACAAACAGGCAGTGGCTAAAGACATTGCAACAAAGGTATTCTGAAAATTGCTTTCATATAACACGTTATCAAAGAAATTACTTGAAAAATTCAAAAAATTGTATTGAAAAGTCTTAAATTGGTGACAGTTAAATAATATACTTGTACAATGAAAGAAGTTCAGAATTATTAAGCTTAATAAACTGGCTTAATTGTAAAAGGGAGTGGTGGTGTAGAGGTTAAGGTGTCGGCCGCTCATCCCAGAGGTTTTGGGTTCAAGCCCCAATGGGGTCACAACCGTACCTCCTCATATGACACCAGTACTGGTTTTTCCAGGAAGCAGACTTGAGAGTGACTCGAGAGTGCAAGCTTTCTTCACATTCGAGTTAAAATAAATAAGTATAAACTAAACTATAAACGAAAAAATCAGATAGTCAGATAGTTAGATGCTCTGTAATGTAATCTGAATGGTGTTTACTTCAAGCTAGGGGCAGTTTGTCCAAAGCAGTGTTTTGCAGTATGCTATGATGTTATTTAACTGGTCAAAACTGGTACTCCAGTTTTTTGGGGCAGTTTTTTTGTGACATTTTAATACTTGCTAGCTTATTTACATATCCCGCTTGATTTCACTGCATTTCTACTACTTTTTTCACTGCACTTAAATGTTTTTCCTTCTATAGCCAATGTACAAACATTACTTTATATATCTGCTATATTGACTGAAGCATTTCACTGTAAAAAGACTGCTTTTTACTGGTAAAAAAGATGAAAAACTGCACTTTTACTGCCTTCAATTTTCCAAAGGGATCATAAACAAAAACATTCATGAATTCTCTCTGAAAGGTGAGAAGCCTTCATTGTACATTGTGTAAGAATAGTGCATTTCAGTTGTTGCGGGGTGGGGGCATGTGTCATTTGGTAAAAACAATTGTTTGAATGTCATTCTGTCTATTTGTCTGAAAGGAGGGAGTGAACAAATGCTTGACTGTCCTTCAGTCTTTTTTTCATCATGGGTCATATAGTATTGACCATGGTTATATGTCTTGAGTGTGATCAGTCTAGTTAAATAACCCTGTAGTAAATAACAGGATAATGAAAACACACAAAAAACAGCCACAAAATTACATGAAATTTCAAACAGTATAAATGAAACCATTTTTATTGATTTTCTTTAGATTATGACATAATACTGATATGGAACAGGTTTGACCATAGTATGTCTTCTACCAAAAATCAAGGTCTGGAGATGAAAACATAAATACTGAAAATATAATTATGTACAGGAGTAGAATATGAAGATGAGTAACATTTATGAGATCTTCAATGGACAGTGTAAATACTGTATATTATGCCTAAACTGTAGTCATTTCATCTAGATTTTATATGAAATGTAAGGATAATGAGGTAAAAAATATAACTGTCACTTGAAGTGTTGATATGGCACTTTTGGCAGTTCAGAGTCAGATATGTCAACCATGCAGGGAAGTCCACAAGTATAATACATGTACCTACTAACAATTGTCATTCTAGAAGGAAACAGGAGGTTTCGCATGTCATTATGGTAGAAAAATTGATACAATAGTGTTAAAGTTCATATTGATGCTCTAATTAAAGCGTTCGGAAATAGATATGAGCATTTGTTCACGTTTTCGTTGACGGAATAGATAAAAAGAGTATTTTACGTAGAATTCAATGCTTCAGTAAAATGACATCTTAACATGTGGTAATGAATATGGTGTTCTTGTTCGCTATTTTATTTGCAGAACATATACAGAAATGTTAAATATACAGTTCTAGGCCTTATTAAGTAAATATACCTAAACCTGGTATTCATTTATACTCTTTTTTGGATGTGTATCCCTTTGCTTAGGCAAACATAGATTATTCTTTTACGCTGGGTATATCCAACGTGTTAAGTATTTTCACATGCGATAAAACAACGTATGTAAATAATTTGTAGAACTGCATTTCGCCATAATTTTCTGTGAAATGATATGTATGAAACTGTAAACCAGTTTTATATCTATAGAATATAGTGGACAACTTCTTTGACTGCCATTGTTAAAACAAATACTCAATCGATCGATTTTGTAAAATTTATTTTCATGTTTATCTGCCTTACAAGAGAAATAACTCAGTTCAGTTAAGACCTACATAGTTCATGTTTTATGCATCTTCCTTGCCCAAGATTTGGTAAAGCAGCATCGTAACTGACCATGATTTTGAAAAGCCGCATCTACTTGACCATGGGTTGGTATAACCCTATCTTACTTGACCATAATTTGGTATAGTCACATCTTACTTGACCATGATTTAGTACAGCAGCATCGTACTTGACCATGATTTGGTATAGCAGCATCGTACTTGACTATGATTTGGTATAGCAGCATCGTACTTGACCATGATTTAGTACAGCAGCATCGTACTTGACCATGATTTGGTATAGCAGCATCGTACTTGACTATGATTTGGTATAGCAGCATCTTAATTGACCATGATTTGGTACAGCCGTATCTTAATTGCCCATGATGTGGTGTAGCCGCATCATTCTTGACCATGATTTAGGTATAACCGTTTCTTACTTGACCTTCATTTGGCATAGCCGCATCTTAATTGACTAATTTTTGGTATAGCAGCATCGTACTGGACCATGATGTGGTATAGCAGCAGTGGTATAGCAGCATCTTACTTGACCAAATCACATGATCGGTATAGCAGCATCGTACATGACGATGATTTGGTATAGCTTCATCTACATTGACCATGATTTAGTAAAGCAGCATCTGACTCGACCATGATTTGGTATAAACGTATCTAACTTTACCATGATTTGGTATAGCAGCATCTTACTTGACCTTGCTTTGATATAGCAGCATCGTACCTGACCATGTTTTGGTATAGCAGCATCTTACTTGGCCATGATTCGGTATAGCCGCATCTTTATTGACCATGATTCGGTACAGCCGTATCTAAATTGCCCATGTGGTGTAGCCGCATCATTCTTGATCGTGATTTGGTATAGCCGTTTCTTACTTGACCTTAATTTTGTATAGCAGCATCTTGCATGACTATCATTTGGTAAAGCGCATCGTACTGGACCATAATTTGGTATAGCAGCATCTTTCTTGACAAAATCATATGATTTGGTATAGCAGCATCGTATATGACCAGGATTTGGTATAGCTTCATCTTAATTGACCATGATCTGGTAAAGCAGCATCTAACTTGACCATGATTTGGTATAAACGTATCTAACTTGACCTTGATTTAGTATAGCAGCATCTTACTTGACTTTGGTTTGGTAAAGCAGCATCGTACTTGACCATGATTTGGTAGAGTTTCATCTTACTTGACCATGTTTTGGTATAGCAGCATCGGTGTGGCCAGGATTTTTTATAGCAGTTTCGTACTTGACCATGGTGTGATATAGCCGTATCTTACCTGGCCATAATTCGCCATAGCAACATCGTTTTTGACCATGATCTGGTATAGCAGCATCTTACTGGACCATGATTTTGTAAAGCAGCATTGTACTTGACCATGATTTGGTATAGCAGCTTCGTAGTTGGCCACGATTTGGTTGAGCAATAAACGTATTTGACCATGATTTTGTATAGCCCTATCTTACTGGACTTATATTTGGTATAGCGCATCGTACTGGGTCATGATTTGGTAAACTGCATCTTACTTGACCATGTTTTTGTATAGCAGCATCGAAATTGGCCAGGATTTGTAAAAGCAGTATCGTACTTGACCATGGTGAGATACAAATGTATCTTACCTGACCATAATTTACCATGGCAACGTCGTATTTGACCATGATTTGGTATAGCAGCATCGTACTGGACCATGATTTCGTAGAATAGTATCGTTCTTGACCATGATTTCGTATAGCCGCATCTTACTTGAACATGATTTGGTAAAGCAGTATTGTACTTGACCATGATTAAGTAAAGCCGCATCTTACTTGACCATGATTTACTATAGCAGCATCTTACTTGACTATAATTTGGTATAGCAGCACAGTACTTGACTTTGATTTTGTATAGCAGCATCGTACTTGATCATGATTTGGTATAGCTTCATCATAATTTACCATGATTTGGTATAGCAGCATCTTACTTGATCCTGATTTGGTATAGCCGTATCTTTCTTGACCATGATTTGGTATAGCAGCATCTCAATTTACCATGATTTGGTATAGCAGCATCTCAATTGACCATGATTTGGTAAAGCCGTATCTTTCTTGACCCTTATTTAGTATAGCAGCATCTCAAATGACCATGATTTGGTATAGCCGTATCTTTCTTGACCATGATTTAGTATAGCAGCATCTCAATTGACCATGATTTGGTAAAGCCGTATCTTTCTTGACCATAATTTAGTATAGCAGCATCTCAATTGACCATGATTTGGTAAAGCCGTATCTTTCTTGACCATGATTTAGTATAGCAGCATCTCAATTGACAATGATTTGGTATAGCAGCATCTCAATTGACGGGGGGGTTTTTTTTTTTTTTTTTTTTTTTTTTTTTTTTTTTTTTTTTTTTTTTTTTTTTTTTTTTTTTTTTTTTTTTTTTTTTTTTTTTTTCATTTCGATTTTTTTTTTTTTTTTTTTTTTTTTTTTTTTTTTTTTTTTTTTTTTTTTTTTTTTTTTTTTTTTTTTTTTTTTTTTTTGGTTTTTTTTTTTTTTTTTTTTTTTTTTTTTTTTTTTTTTTTTTTTTTTTTTTTTTTTTTTTTTTTTTTTTTTTTTTTTTTTTTTTTTTTTTTTTTTTTTTTTTTTTTTTTTTTTTTGTTTGTGTTTTTGGTTTTGGGTTTGGGGTTTTTTTTTTTTTTTTTTTTTTTTTTTTTTTTTTTTTTTTTTTTTTTTTTTTTTTTTTTTTTTTTTTTTTTTTTTTTTTTTTTTCCTTTTTTTCTTTTCTTTTTTTCTCTTTTTTTTTTTTTTTTTTTTTTTTTTTTTCCCTTTTCCTTTTTTTTTTTTTCTTTTTTTTTTTTTTTTTTTTTTTTCTTTTTTTTTTTTTTTTTTTTTTTTTCTCCCTCCTCTCCCCTCCTCCCCTTTTTTTTCTTCTTCCCGCCCCCCGCCTTCTTTTTTTTTTTTTTTTTTTTTTTTTTTTTTTTTTTTTTTTTTTTTTTTTTTTTCTTTTTTTCTTTTTCCTTTTTTCTTCTCCCCCCCCCTTTTTTTTTTTTTTTCTCCCCTCTCCCTTTTTTTTTTTTTTTTTTTTTTTTTCTCTTTTTTTTTTTTTTTTTTTTTTTTTTTCTTCTTTTTTTTTTTTTTTTTTTTTTTTTCTTTTTTTTTTTTTTTTTTTTTTTTTTCTTTCTCTTTTTTTTTTTTTTTTTTTTTTTTTTTCCCTTCTCTTTTTTTTTGTTTTTTCTCTCCCCCTTTTTTTTTTTTTTTTTCTTTTTTTGTGGGGGGGGGGGGGTTTTTTTTTTTTTTTTTTTTTTTTTTTTTTTTTTTTTTTTTTTTTTTTTTTTTTTGGGGGGGGGGGGGTTTTGGGCCCCCCCCCCCCATATAATACACCCATCTTAATGAAACTCTCGCTTTCCGACGAAAACGGGAAACATTTGCTAACTTTAATAACCTTGCAATTTCAACTTTAATTCACATCCAAGTGACTTATAAGTGTAAGTTGGGAGAGTTTTGTTCGAAGCCGTGATTCCGAGATTCAAAGTAACGGGCAAATCCACACATAGATATAAAAAGTAAATATTACATAATATATATTTAGATCACTTTTATCTAACTAACCTTTCATCAACCTCCGCCAAACAATCCAATGTATGGCGAGAAGTCATCGTAAGTGTCCTCCGTCTGTTTCCTGTTGAACTCAGCTCCCTCTGCCATTTTCTCTTCCTCGGGGATGTACGGTTTATATTCATGGCGCTCGTTACCAGCTTTTCGACCGACTTTTTCCTCCGATTTCTTTGGCACAAATGACACATGCACCGGTGCAATGACCGCTTGTTTTTTCGGTCCATACATACTAAGGAGGAATTCGTGAAGGGAATGTATGGATGGGAATTTTAGTACGCCCGCCTTTTCTTTAATTATCTTCCCATCGATTTTCAAGTGACCATGCGAGTCGAAAAGGGCAGCTGTCCCCTTTTTCTTTAAGATAATGGCGTACGAGAACTGCCCTAGTGTGATCAGGAAGCCACATCTGTTGGTGTAGATGGGCTTTTGCTTTTCGAGGTATTCCTGTAACGCAAAGGATTGCCTCCGTAAATAAAACAAAACAGTCATTTCTGAAGGATGATTTAAATGTTTGGGAAATAAATAAAATATTGTTGTAATTTGTTATTGATTTACCAAAAAAAAGATGCATTAATACAGCATATAGTATTAGATAATACCACAATAAATATTTATCAACAAGTCAGTCAGTACAATTTCCCAGGTAAATTTACGAAACTCGGCAAGTGTATTAAATACAATTACGAAATTTATCGAATATTAAGGTTCCCCAAGGGTGAAAACCCACGGTCTGTCGAGACTATAAACAATCAAACGATAAAGAAGCGGGGGGGGGGAAAAAGAAGCTATCGCGTAGAAGGGCTCATTTTAAAATTACGTTTTCAATTCAACTTACATTTATCGTAAGAAACTTCTCGAATCCTTCCGGTGTCGATGTAAACACGTTTTGGCATTCCCGTTTGAGTTTAATTGTCGTCTGCTTGCCAAAAACGTGACCAAGTTCTGTGTTACGATTGAAAGGAATATCTTCTACGGCAATTTTGCCATCCGTGTTTGCACTTAGTTTGATTTCATCCCTGAAATAATTGTTCATTTCATTGTGTGATACATGTATATATAAAGTTAGAATATACATTGACGAATAAAGATACGGTCCGAATTTGATTGTGGCAAATACATGTAACTCCTTATGCTTTTTTTGTGCGAGAAACGTGCTTCTTTCATTTTATAATACGGCTAATACTGTAGTTAAATGTGATTTCATTTGTTATACAAAAAATGTATAAACTTAACATTTTCTATAAACTGTCAGGCTTGGCATAAAAATAGGACTAAAGTATTGTTACAAAGCCAACGAAATGAGTCCTGCCGTCTCAGATTATGGTTTTCAGTGACAGGTTTACAAGAGATTGGACTGCTACAGATATATGTAAGCAAAGGGTTACAGTAAGATTTGAATCTTTACTAGTCGCAAAAGCCTCTGATGTTGGTTTTCGCACAGCTGTGCTAAATAGTAATTTAATACCAAATTTGTGAGAGCTAGATGTTAATTTTAGTCTTCAAAGAAAATTCGTTAGTATACTATCCCGCTATAAACCTACCTCAGAAATGTATGGAGCCGGTTGCCCTCGGTCAATATCGTATTTATCTTCTTTGGTGACCATTTTGGATGAGTGGTGTGATGGATAATGGCAGCCAAAGCCATGGTTGTACACTGTACACCGGAGTACTTACCACTAAAATAGGACTGATTAAAACAGCCGTAGGTTAAAGACAGAGACCCTACAGAGACAGAGAGAGAGAAGAAAAGAAAATAGTGAAGAAAGATGGAAACACAGACTAAAAGAAAGATTTAATTATAAACGCAACAGGCAGTTGGAAAAAATTATGTATGTCTACTTTCGTGCTTGCATATAGATTTCTTGCAGATAAAGTGCCCCTGCAATAAATGTTAGTACTATGAAAGCTCACTTTTACGGTGCCCGTGAAGTGACATGGGATACATTTTTTATATTTCGTAATTACGAAATACATTTCGTATAAACGAAATAAGATTTTGTAAAAACGAAATAAGATTTCGTAAAAACGAAATGTTATTTCGTAAAAACGAAATGTATTTCGTAATTACGAAATAAGATTTCGTTTTTACGAAATTACATTTCGTTTTTACGAAATAAGATTTCGATTTTACGAAATATATTTATTTCGTTTTTACGAAATAAGATTTTGTTTTTACGAAATAACATTTCATTTTTACGAAATAAGATTTCGTTTTTACGAAATAAGATTTCGATTTTACGAAATATATTTATTTCGTTTTTACGAAATAAGATTTCGCCTTTACGAAATACTATTTCGTTTTTACGAAATGTATTTCGTAATTACGAAATAAAAAAAATGTATCACATGTCACTTCACGGGCACCGTACACTTTCAATATATCTAAGAAAAGGGAAGTTAGAAGTAAAATAGTTAGAAGTAAGAAATAAGAAGTAATCAAGCGGGAAGTTAGAAATTATATTTTTTTATATTATGTTGATACTGCACATATAAGTATACATGTATGAAAGTTTAATTCGAGGATTGACCGCAAAACTTTCGTAGTGACTTATATGAAATAAAAAAGGACTTACAAACATTTTTTTGCGGTCAACCCTCGCTATGTATTGCAATTGTGTGTTCTACTTTAATATAAGCAGCATTTTAAAGCTACTCGCTCTCAGATTTTGGTAAAAAAAACGTTCTTCAATCTGTATGAAAATAACATATTTTAGAACATAATTATAGTCATATGAGAGGTTCTTATATACATTCCTGTAAAGTCAATCTGTAGTTTTGAAAAAATGCGCTACCAAATAATAAAGCGTAGCAAGCGTTTTTGACATTCCATCAATATAAATATATACTTAAGCGGTGCCGTAAAACCAGCATTTTCGATCGATTTTTGCAAATTAATACCTAGATTTTTACTTCTATTGTTGATTCTATGCTTGCTTTTCTAGCTTTTAGCTTTATAACTTTTTTTAATATTTATGTATTAGAATGTCATTTTTGAAAATTTTCTTTTTTTTCAACGGCAACTGAGAGTGAGCAGCTTTAAAGTAAGTACGAACCTATTTCCTTAACTCCACCACCACTATTCTGGGAAGGTCGATATCCATCACCACTATTCTGGGAAGGTCGATATTCACTACCACTCTTATGAGAGGGTCGTAGTATACCACACATGTAACTCCTGATGTCGCTATGGTCAAATTCCTGAAGAAAAAAAATATAGCATAGATCTGTATTTTCTATTTTAGAGGTAAATGAAAAGAAAAAAATGTACGTTATAACCGGGATTAGAAGTTTAGAATAATTCACAATTATAAACAGTATGCATTGTGATCATGTAGGATCTACCTCAATTCAATCTGATATAATGAGATCTTTAAATTAGAAAACAATTAGATTTTGATGCGAGTTGGCGTATTTTATATTATGTAATCGAGATATTCTTTGTCATTTTCAGGTACAAGATTACGAAGGAAGAACTACAGTCATAGACGTCAACATCACGACATCGATAAAGACTTGAATACGTATCTTCATATTCAAACCATTTATGTCTTTACGGGTAACTAACAGTTAACAAAGATAAAAAATTCCTGTTTAATAATGATACCAAATGATTGGCGTTGCTTGACTCAGAAAACAACTACATTTACAATGTTTGCAGTGCAAGATATAATCCGCAAAATTGTATTAAAGTTTTGCAGGAAATATATTATCCGCAACAACTACTTGTTAACTGTGAATATCTCTCTACACGCTAATCAAATCGACTGGAAACTTCACTGAAAAGTCTTTATGTGTATCAAAACTTAAGTAATGGCAATCCTGAATAAATCTAATACACAGCCCCTTTGCCAGAGATATATCAATCATGTCAAACAACGTAATTCTTGCCTAGATGTATCGCAAAATCCGAGCCACGCTCAACGATTCTTTTTTTTTATTTTATGTAAAACTTTTGTCATAGACTTATCTTAGTAATTAACCTTTATAAATAAAATATATGGCTACCAATCCAGGAAGGATATCACACATAAAAACCTAACACTAATTATCTCAAGAAGACATTTAGTTACTCTAGTATGGAAATTTGAAACCAATTACCTGTTGATACAAGACTTTTATTAAATGTCAATTGCGTTCAAATATATATGTAGCTTACAGGCATTTCTGTAAAAGACTGACAAATTGTAACTACTTTTTTTGCAACCTACTTTATATTGTTAGTGATCTTTTATGTCTGTCATCGTTTCTACATTTTTGATGTAATCTGTATACTAATATTCATATTACGATGGTCTTATTTATAATTATTGTGTTGTTCGTACTTGTTTGAATTTGTTTTAAAAATTGTTTAAGGCCTCATTGTAAATAAGATTTGTTGTCTAGATGAAACACCTTCTGAAAATAAAGATATTTTAATTATTATTATTATTATTATTATTATTATTATTATTATTATTATTATCGCTTCCATATACCCAAAATTGCGCCGACCATCTTTTTTAAAAATAGTTCTTGTTTTAAATTATGTGCAGGACAGATGGCGTCATTTTTTATCACGGATTTTTCAAAAGTTCACAGGTTTAAGATGTATATCGCGAATTGATATCTTCACGGATTTATTTTTAATGTTTATAGTCCCGGCCGACCATCGGATTTCTCCCCTGGTGAACTCGCCAAGACCCTAGTATGACTCCCATGTATACTGGGACCTAACAAAGTTTCAAAATCTAGGGAGTTTTGTTTTACCTGACTACAATACCTAGTCAGTTTGTCCATAGAATATGTTTATTTAGCCAAATTGTGTAAAAATGCCAGTATACATGGTGCGCCAACTTGCAGACCAGACACGCGTTCCCAGCGTACATTGGTGCTTGAACCTCTTTGCCTCGTGGTTTCTTTATTTGGTGTAACCTTCACGGATGTAGAAAAGGGTGGGTCATGCCTGCTACCCCTTTCTCATAATTGGGAGACTTATTGATCTGTATGTTTGTCTGATTGCAACGCCGTTTATGGATTTCTACGCACTCGTGATTAAATTACTACGCATTCGAATTTCTGACTGTATTTTATCCAACGACAGAATACAGGGACACATTTATCATTTCTTAATTAGACCACTCCATTATCATCATCATCATAATCAACATCATCGTTATTATTATTATTATTATTATTATTATTATTATTATTATTATTATTATCATGTCTACTGTTTATCATTTTTCTTTTGTTTCGGGTGCTAGATTACCTATTCACATTCTAAACGCGGTCTCGAAGAGCCTTAGGGTTACTTATAATTATTGCAGACGATTAATTATTCTATAGGCCTATTTCTTTATGTATCTAAAGTATGTAAACTTACATATTCCGTACTGAAGAAGCTCTGACTACTTAGTGAAGAAGTCGAGTCGTCAGACTCGCTAGACATTATTTTTGGTACTCTTTTCCTATTGCAATTGATGAAAATACTGTCATGAAGATGTCAGTAAGACGTCGTAAAGCTTTATTATGACTAAGATAATAAGAAGAAATTTGATTGGCTGAGAGCATTGCTATAAAAGCAAGGGACGTAACTACTGCATGATCGTGATAGATTAACTACTCATCTTCTAGTTCAGTCTTTGCTGAAGTGTAGTACGCCGTAATTACGGTGTAACGGAAAAGTTTCTTAATTTCAGACGCATTATTTAAAAGACATATCGGTACTTACTGACTACACATGACTATCATCTACTTTTAGTTCTTAGTTTACACCTTGAAGTTCTCACTTTCGGAAATTTTACTGTAATCCGGTCATGGCAAAGCTTAGACTGTTACGGCCAAATAGTTACCCAACCTTCTTGCATCTCTTTGACGACTCAATGGCTTTCATAAAATATTGTGATGTTTAAGACACCAAAGTTTGCACTATATATACTATTGATGGGTCTTTGAAGTCTCTATGGGTATCAAAACTCAGTCAGTAAGAGCATTCCTGAATAAATGTTAAACACAGCCCCTTTTCAGAGATATATCAAACAATCATGTCAAACAATATTAATTCTTGCCTAGATGTATTGCAAATCAGCATGTCAACGATTCTTTTGAACCTTTGGGTACAATGCTATCATGAACTTATATTAATAACTAATAATAATAATAATAAGAATAAAACTCGTTTACTTTTGGGCCTTCAGATTGCATAAAAATCAACTTGACAGGGATTTATACAAAATTGTTATAGATACAAATCGCAATTTTATACACAAATTTGCGCCGACAATCTTTTAAAATGATAGTTACCTTGTTTTAAACGGTTTTCTGGTAATTTCATATGCACTGGTGATTATAATTGCTAGACAGGTGCCGTCATACTCTCTCACTGATTTTTCAAAAGTTCAACGGCATTAAGATGTTCATTGTATATCGCGGATTGATTCTTCATATTTAGAAACAGTCTATTACCGTTTTTATTAAAAGAATTTCCACGGTGTGTTTCATTTTTCTTTTTTTATGGTTGGAAGATTTATTCTTCTGTACGTTTGTCTAATTGGTACCGTGTCGAAACGGTGTCATTAGGATTATCCAATGCACTGGTGATGGTTAATTAATACCATTGGAACTCTCCTGGCTGTTATTTATTTAACGACAAAAATACAAAGATACATTTATTCCGTCTTAAGTAAACCTGACTATATTAGTGACTCATTAAGATTATTATTATCATCAGTATTAATTTCTAACATTTTTTCATGTTACTTTTGTTTCCTAGGGTTGTTGAAATAATAATAATAATAATAATAAGTAATAAAATCTTTATTTCACGAAGGTAGCACAAATAGACATTTATACAAATTTGTATATACATAAAATTTATTTGGCTGGGCATTACTATAAAATAAAGTTGGGTGACTGTGTCTAACGCATGATCGTGGATTTCTACACTGGAAATTTAATTACTTTTCAGTCTTTGCTAAAGTCTAACTGGCGTAAAATTATTCAATGGCAAAATACAAAGACACATTTATTTCTTCTCAATTAAACCACGCTATTACCATTAAAAGACATAATCATTGCCACTGTCTCTCATGGTTATTCTTTTTTTAGGTTCTTAGTATATTTAACCTAAGGATTCAAACGCGGTCTCGAAGAGCCTTAAAGCATTTCTCAAATGACAATAGACGGTTAATAATATTCGTTTATGGGTCTAGTCGTTATGTATTATTACAAAAATTAAACTTACATATTCCGTACTCAGAAAGCTTGACTACTTAGCGATTCAGAAAAGATCAGTAGAGTGATCGATTCGCTAGACATTATTTTCGATCTTACCCCTAAGTCGTTTAAAACTGTCGTCAAGACGTCAATAAGATCGTCGCCGTTCTTATGACGTTGTTAATAACAAGAAATTTGGTTGGTTGAGCTTGCTTACAAAGCTGGCATAAGTTAGCCCCTGCGTATTTATCGTGATAGACCTAACTTCTCATTTTTGATTCATCTTTGCAAATGCAAATTACGCCGTAATCTACGGTGCAAAAGCAAAAAGTATTCCTTAATTTCAAATCACTTATTTTAAAAGACAGAATACATTGCCTTACTCCACATGTATATCTTCTTGATTAGTTCTTGAGTTATATTCTAACCTAAATTGTAAATTATCACTATTTCGAAGAATAAAACCATTTCTTAACTAAAAAACTAACAACCATGATTATAAAAAGAATGGTTATATGAAGTAATCCAGGCAACTCGCTCACAGCATTCGTCTTCTTAAATTTTTTTATATCTACATTGTATACAGTATACCATTGTTTAAATTTTAATGCGTTTAGAATGCTTGGTTGTGTAAATATTTTCTTTAATCATATTGTTGACGGCCGCAAGTGAGAGAAATGATGCTGAAATTGTTTATTGTGTAACCATCGTAAAATAAAGTATATTGAATTAAACTGAGCTTTCGGAAATTTTACTGTTATCCGGTCATGGCAAAGCTTGGACTGTTACGGCCAAATAGCTACCCACTTTGTCATACGAAGCGCTCCGTAGTTTGACAAGATAACACGCCCTTTTAACATAACGACACGTTTTTTGACATAATAAGACGCATTGTGGACAAGTCACCACCGACAGATTAACAAATCAACACAGCCATTTGACATAATCACACGCTGTATAGACAAGATAACATGATAAGTGGACATGATAACACACCCTTTTAACATAATGACACATTTGTTTGACATAATAAGACGCATAGTGGACAAGTCAACACCACACATTGACAAATCAACACGGCTTTTTGACATAATCACACGCTGTATAGACAAGATCGCATGATAAGTGGACATGATAACCCGCCCTTTTAACACAACACATTTGTTTGACATAATAAGACGCATAGTTGACAAGTCAACACCACACACTGACAAATCAACACGGCCATTTGACATAATCACACATTGTAAAGAGAAGATCGCATGGTTAGTAGACATGATAACATGCAATTTTAACATAATGACACCTTTGTTTGACATAATAAGACGCATAGTTGACAAGTCAACACCACACATTGACAAATCAACACGGCTATTTAACATAATCACACACTGAATAGACAAGATCACATGATTAGTGGACATGATGACATGTCTTCCTGACACAATCACGCAACAATTTGACATAATAAGACACAGTGTTGACAAGACAAAAAGAAATATGACAACATAAGACAGCTGTGGCGTTCCATATGTATTTGTATATCGCGGATTGATATCTTCACGGATTTAGAAAAAGTTATGCCGTTTATATTAAAGGAACAGGATGGGTCATACCTGCTGTCCCTTTCTCATGGTTGGAGGATTTATTCTTCTGTACGTTTGTCTAATTGTTGGTGACCGTGTTTAACGGTGTTCATGTATTTCATGCACTGGTATTTAATACTACGCATTGAATTATCCTGACTGTATTTTATTCAACGACAAAATCAGGGACACATATTTTTCTAATTAAACCACTAAACTAATCACTACTATTATTATTATCATTATTATTAATTTCTACTGTTTTCATGTTTCTTTTGTTTCGGGTAATGATAATAATAATAATAATAATAATAATAATAATAATAAAATAATAATAATAAAATCTTTATTTCACGAAGGTAGCACAAATAGACATTTATACAAATTTGTATATACATTACAATTTTATTGTGGCCTTCCATAAATTACAGACAAACGTTCATACAAATGCATACATTCACAAAATTGCACACATGCAGGTACAAGCACTTTCAACACAAAACCCATGCAAATTATAATTGACAGACATTCAGAAAAATAGCATCATAGCAGAATAGAAAATATTTACAAATCAACCTCATTCTAAACTAAATGTGTTACTTGTAATTAGTTTTGATTATGTAACAAATATAATTTATAATTCTTTTTGAACAACGTTACAGATTTAGAGTGACGAATATGCACAGGAATGTTATTCCAAATGTGTACTGCAGCATATGAAAATGACGATTTTAATATATGTGTTTTATGTTTTGGTAAAGACAGGTTATTGTAATTAATGGATCTAAGATTGAAGACTTCATTGCTGGAAAAGGTTAACAAGTTACATATATATATAGGCACTAGTTTTGGCGGTGCTAGATTACCTACTCACAATTCTAAACGCGGTCTCGAAGAGCCTTACGGTTACTCAAATGACTGTAGACGGTTAATTATAGGCCTATTTCTTTATGTTTAAAAAAAAATGTAATATTCCGTACTCTTGAATCTCTATATACATTGTTTTGCTAAATACATCTACTTGATGTTGTTAGCTCATACTGCACACACTATAGTTGATTAATTAATTTTCACTGGTATATTTGATATTTAGTGCATATAGTAGTTGCTTTACAATTTAATGCATATTCTCTAGTTTGATATGCATGTTTGTGTGTCTGTCACGTATCAATATCATAAAATAATATCTATTTTTTCCACTTAAATCAGTAATCAAAATGCCGTATGTTTTTAGTTTTTTAAAATTCTGTTTATTTGCATGAATGTGAATTGCCATGCTTTCTTTGTTGTTATGAAGGCCGCATAGTATATTTAAGTTGTTACCTTCGGAAAATAAAGAAAATATTATAATTAATATTAATATTAATTAATTAATTCCATAGGCCTACTTCTTTATGTATTTTTTTACAAAAATGTAAACTTACATATTCCGTACTCAGGAAGCTCTGACTACTTAGTGATTCAAAGAAGTCGAGTCATCAGATTCGCTAGACATTATTTTTGGTACTTTTCCGCTAGAGTTGACTGAAAACTGCGGTTGAAGTAAACACTGTCGTCAAGACGTCAATAAGACGTCGTCAAGCTTTACTATGACGTAGTTAATAAGAAGAAATTTGATTGGCTGAGAGCATTGCTATAAAAGCAAGGGACGTAACTACTGCATGATCGTGATAGATAACTTCTCATCTCTTTGCTAAAGTATAGTACGCCGTAATTACGGTGTATGGGAAAAGTTTCTTAATTTCAAACACTTATTTTAAAAGACAAATCTTTGCTTACTGACTCTACAGTAAATGATTATATCTTCTTTTAGTTCTTAGTTTACACCTTCCTTTACCATTTACGCTAATCCGGTCATGTTAAAGCATTGACTGTGACGGCCAAATAGCTATCCTACCTTTTTCCATCTTTTTGACTCGAATCGACTTGTGTTGAGACCCGAGGACGAATTTTGCAGAGAAAATGTAACGACAACATCTATAGCCTAATGTGTTTCTTATAGTAACAACTTTCAAGCTATATTATGATGCTTTTAGGCACCAAACTTGACACTTTATGTAGATCTATTTCTGATACGCAGTCATTTTTGGCTTTTGTAAGAATTTTGGTAAATTTCGTAGATCTATTTAAAAAGTGGCATCTTCTGTTCTGCATGTTTGAAAGTAGATTCTATTAAACGTTATGGACAACCCGAATTATACGAGATGCACTGATCCCAAAAACGACCTATGTCTGGGGTAGGTCTAGATACTATGGCATCGGATGATCAGCTATAAATGAAAAAACAAGCCGGATAATTATATTCAATCAGATAACACGCCGGATAACCGGGCCCTACAAAAATGTCCTTAGCCGGAAAATCTGATTTCTTATCCAATTGTTGACACACCGTATAATCGGATTTTGGGGAAACATGCCAAAAAATCGGAAGCTGAGGAAAACATTTACCTGTCGTTGAGAAATCTTTAGAAGGATGATGTCGTAATCTGATGACGTCAAAAAAGACAACTTCCCTCGAATGCTTAGTTAACTTCCCATCCCAATAACAGCCCACATTTAAGCACAAGCTTGAACCGTAAATGCGGGTTGTGACAGGTTTTGCCTTCCATAGAAGCAACAGTTAACTTTGTCTGCTATGCCGACAGCTCCATAATATTGAAAACTCGAACGTCTGAGGCAAATGTTGATACTTTTCGGCAACCTTGATAATGACCCTGAACACGATTTTACCAGGATTGAAGATATTCATTTTACCCTCGTTCGCTGACAGGCCCCTGTGGGATTGTGTTTTTGACCGCGTGCACGTAGAAATATTTTTTCATATACATAAAGCAGGCATGTCGTGCTCAAACCCAGGTGAATTAACATCTGAAGAGAACGCTTAGAATCGACCTCTTATAGGCAAAAAAGATCCATACGCAGGTTCAGCCGATTAGTAGACAGGGTGGCCTCATTACGTACGTAAGTCAATGGACATTTTACTTTTTTGTTGCAGCTTAGTTCGTTGCGGCGAATATGGTTGGCCATCGCCACCAAAAATAATTAATTAAGCCGCGGTAAAAATATGTTAGCTCCGGCGTAAATATGATTTTAGCCGCGGCATATATATTTAAGCTCCGGCATAAATATGATTTAATCCTTGTTAAAATATTTTAGCTCCTTGCCGCGGATTAATTTATAATCATATAATGTTACCCAGCTGATAGTGTGGGCGCGGGGCGAAATGTCGAGATTAAAAGCTCGCAAACTCGACGTTTTAGAGCGCTATTATTAGGTGTTTTTCAAGCTTGCGTACTCCAATGATCTTCCTGCCAGTCATTTAACATTTATGAAAAGTGATGTTAGAAAAACAAACTTTCAGTAGCAGTTCAATTTTTGTTGTTTATTGTAACGATTTCTTTATAAATAAAGTAAACACTTTTAGGTGAGTAGTTATACGATCTGGTTTTGATACCGGTGTAACTTGATTAAGCATGACAGGACGAGAGATAGACAAATTAATCCCGTTTGCTGGCAATACTCGTGGTCTTTCGGTTGACAATCCATGTATGAAAGTAAAAAACGAATTCATTCGAAAATAAATGCACAAATTATTGTCACAGTTTATCAAATTGCTAAAATACCCTGCAATCACCAGCTTAAAACTTAAGTATAAAAAGTTTCCGGTTAAATCGCGCAAATATGTAATTAGATATGTTCGTCATTACACTATGGTTTCATTTAAGTTATCTTTATACGATATATATTTACAGTAGCTACAAAAATACCTAGATTGGCGTTTCTTCGATGAAATAATATATGCAGTGGTTATCTCGTTCTCAAGTCGCATCCTCGTATGACGTCATCAAAGGGCAGATAATTCAAAATATCGTATAATCGAAATGGTGTATCTCGACTTTTGCCCCGCGCGCGCTTATTAACCTTTTTGCCGTGCACCAACTGTAGCAATATCTTCGTCCCGGATTCAGATTTATTTCAAATTCTAGATTCAATTTAGACCTTCACAAGAGATGCTACTAGTGTAAAGTATCCGTGAATGAACAAAGTTGTAGTTTGGTCGTGTCTTGTAACTGTGCATCTTCTTGGCACAATGGCTAATACCAAGTACACAGGGAAATATGGTTACAGAAATCAAGGTTGAACTTACACGACGTCCGTGATGATTGCGATGATTGGCCTGTTGGAAGACAAGGTAATCCCTTTCCGCTGATAATTAAGCCTATAATCTTGCTTAAATCTCTAAATCTCGTAAATAGGGAACTTTATCTAAATATTTACTTGTGACTTGTTCTTCATACAATGTCAGTATCTACACCGATGGTCTTGAGAGCATTTAGTTTCAAGCGACCGGGAAAAAACTATCTACGATCAAGCATGACGACTGAGCACCGCTGTGGTCTAGCTATGCTCCTCAACTATCGTTAGCTCGACCTTGATGTAGAATAAATTGCAGAAATGTTATATGGCAAGGGCACAAAAAAGAAAGTACGACTTTATCTAGCTGTAAGGATAACTAGCTGTGCTCCAATACGGAGGCAACCCGGTCTGACGTAGGTCAAATTGCAGAGAACCTCTACACTGAGAGCACAGACAAAATGAACTTAATCTAGCTCTTTGGATTGCTCTAAATTCTTTTCGTTTTTCAAATATAGCTTATAGTACTTAAAATAGCTTTAAACTCTTGTCCCTATAGAACCTTTTTTTTGGCAGGGAACTTTATTAACCCCTTTTCCTTATACCAGGTCTCTGCCCTGGACCCGCTGGGAGCCTAGGTTTATAGCATGTAGTACTTTAATCAGCTTTAAATGTTTGGGTGTCATACATTGCAGTCACTGACCGAAATTTCTTCGCATTTCCAAAACTGTACATACAAAACCGTTGTTAACTGTTGTTACCTTGTACGATTAAAGGGAGACTATTCCCTAGAAGTATGCGTCTGTTGAATAGTCTCCCTATGACCGTACAATCAAGCCTCAGTCAGAATTTATTGTACATAAGATCCCTTCCCAAGCACAAACATCTTTGCTGAGCGACTGTCCCCCAATTTCAACTTTTAAAGGTAGAATCTTGATTTTAACAGCGTCTGTGCAGGCTTTTTTTCTATCATAACCATGCACATAATAATAGTTTAACAACTGTCCCAGACAATGCGCCTGCACGTTATAATCGTTAACGATCATATACATTAGACATGCGTGCTGGAATGTGAAAGATCCCGGCCGTTGCCACGGACCTATATACACATGTGTATATAGGTCCGTGCCGTTGCAAAATAAGGAAAGTCTTCTTCTTCTCTTCTTCTTCTCTCAATATTATACAGACACCATAATCGTACAGGCGCATGGCGGTGAAATAAACGTCTGTATTCAGGTGCTCGTTAAAAATTTACATTAAAAGTGCATTTAAAAACGTCCTGGAGGCCTCTGGACCGCCTGCAACACTTTCTTAAAGCTGCCGATGGTTGAGCAGCTTATTACTGACTCGGTAGGCTGTTCCGAAAAGTTCCGACTTATGCTAACGATTCTTCAAGTGCTGCGATTCAACGTTTGTAAACATCAGAATAAATGATGAAACTGATTGACCAACTTGTAATCATCATATAGATTTCAATTAGGATCTTTTTGTTAATTTCTTAACTTTTCGGTTGGTATTCACGTGTGGTACCGGATATTGTACTTACTGTAAACTAATGAGATGATGTTAAATTTCTGAAAAGTAAGGTATACATGTCAAAAACATATTGTTTAAACTGTCACTATTATTAAACGATGCTACATACATTGTTCCTTTTTTGAAATTAATCGCGACACTTCAAAGGCTATTGTTCATGGAAATAGCTCGCTTTTTTCAGATTGATACGAATATTCGTACCTAATAATAGTCGCTCCTGTATTCGCCCTTTTGTCTGACGGCTTAGCCAAAAGATGTGAAAATCTATTCGAAATATTCGTATTGAAATTAAAATTCTCTTTAAAAAATATACCATGATATAGTGTTACAGTAATGACGATTATGAAGACAGACTGACTGTTGGTTTGTGCCAGGTTTGGAACACTTTAATTTATTTTTGAGCGTTTTCATTAAAATACACCAGCTTTGATGAAACCAACTAATAAATACATTTTAAAATCTTTTTTATGTTTTCTTACAATGATAATGATGATTACTTGTTTCTGAATTTACATACTGAATTGCTTATTTCAATATATGAAACTGAAAGTAGAAGTGCCACAAACTTGCACAAAAAAATGACATGATGGTTTCTACTGATGTTGACTTTTTTCATATTCTACTATTTATGCTCTCGAAGGGTGGCCTTTTAAAATTGCACCATCTGTCTGTCTGTTGCACTCACAAATAGGTACTTATGTGGCTAAACTGTCCACAGCAAACAATACATAACTGTAAATTTATTACGTGGACAATTGGCTCTTATGTGGCTAAAATTTTCTCTTACGTGGCTAAAATTCAACACATAAGTACTTGAAATATGTAACATAGCCACTAAGTACCATTTTGTAAGAATGTCTGTGCGTCCAACTTTACATTTTTTTGTGGCATGGCACAATTGTTGAACACATGGAAAGGACACACACCTCTTTCGGGGGCATTCATCATTTATGAGGGACAGCTCTTGCTTATACTAATTTGTTTATTTAAGAAATTATCTATGGCTTGGAGTGCTTTTATTGAAGTCCTCGTGAATTATTCCGACAGGCACATCACCTCTGGGGAATGCTTCAATTTCGATAAAGCACTTCCAAGCCATAGATTATTTCGATCTTATAAGTCGAATTTTTGAGAACTATCGTAACTACTACGGACCTTTTTCAGTTCGACAGTAATGCGTAAAATGGCATAAATAGTGGCTGTTAGAATTCTATTCAGGCGGTCATTCAAGATATCATACGTAAATATATTGAACAAACTTATTTTAGTTTAATCATCTGATAACTGTCGCCATCGCCCACATGAGGCTCGCAAAATAAACTTGTCCCCCGACACCTAGTGGGAGTCTAACCTAAAACCTAGTGATCCTGAAGATAACGACCTACCACTGCACCACAATGACTCCTACAACTTCTAATAACACTTCCTTGGTGCTTGAGAAATTTCCATGCAGAAGTACTCTGAGAATTGTTGTGTCGTCCTGTCGTCTCAAAAAGTTAACGTTTTCTTCATCAAACTTTCAAATTGTATTGCTTATCACAAAAGGGTTGTGATACCGCCAAATTGTATAGGTCAAGGTCATGACAGAGTTATGCCCATTTTTTAACTCAAATTTTGTCAAGTAATTATTGGTTATTCTGACAAAGCGTAAGAGGGAGACACAAGTGTTCTACTGAACACCCATCTAGTTTACAAACATAATTTATTCAGTGAGTTCAACCATGTTTTGTTTTAATGTTAACCAGTCAGTATCAAATATAAGTTTGGCTACTCAAAATTGATAAGTGCATGTTAAATTTTATTTTCATTTGTTGACTGGCTTTCTACTACATACTTTATAATAGAATGTAAATGATTGAAAGGAATCATTGTTCAGTCAGTTTATTTTGTGAGCCAGATCAAAGAAATTAACAGCCTAGGTAAAAGTGTGATAATCCAAGCCATCTCAGTTTTAAAGTCAGTGGCTAATGGAATGATAGAAGAGTTTGTACTACACATCACAGTTTAAGCAACAAAGCAAGCGGACTTGATATATACCAGTATCACTGTAACATAAAATGATTAGAGTTTGTAAACACATTGACTTCTGAAATGTTGCCATCAGTTGGACAAATGCAAGGCACAGCCAAAAACATAATTTACCTTCTTTAACTAAATATTTTCATGCAAGAACATGTATAATAAATGTTGTCTTTTTAAAAATATTTCTATTAAATTTACAGAAAATGGATATAGATTCTGCAGGACCAGTAATTTTGGATGTGCTAACTAAAGCATGTAGTCAGGATCCAAGTATTCTGACACCAGCAGAACACCAGTTGCAGCAATGGCAAACACAGCCTGGCTTTTATACAGTTCTTTCGGTAATCTTGCTATTTCTTACCCATCTGGCAGCAAGACAAAAGCATTTAAGTGGTAATGCATTTGTGACCAAGGTAGATTATGATCAGTCTACATATCCATTCAGTCTGATCATGATCTGTACTGTTTACTTTCAAGTCATTAAATTTTTGCTTTGCATCCAAATTGAACATTTAATGGTAATGCTCAGATTTGAAGTTTGACAAGTTTTTAAAATTTAGCAGGGTAGTTTATACTAAAGGTTAAAGTTACTATTCTTAAAAGATAAAATTTGTTAACATGAAGTTTTTATGTAAAATTAACTTTTGGGGATACTGTAACTGTAATGCCTGTTTGCGAAAAAATTGCTGCCATGTGATACTGGTGGATTGTCCATAGAGAATTTTAACCTTGAGTAGAGTAAGTACAATACTTCAATTTCTTGGCAATCTGACTCATGGTTCATAGGTTGCCTGACTTATGGTTCATAGGTTGCCTGACTTATGGTTCATGAGTTGCCTGACTTATAGTTAATGTGTCGACTGACTCATGGTTCATGGGGTTGCCAGACTCATGGTTCATGGGCCGACTGACTCATGGTTCATGGGTTGCCTGACTCATGGTTCATGGGTTGCCTGACTCATGGTTCATGGGCCGACTGACTCATAGTTCATGGGTTGCCCGACTCATGGTTCATGGGTTACCTGACTCATGGTTCCTGGGTTACCCGACTCATGGTTCATGGGTTATCCGACTCATGGTTCATGGGTTGCCCGACTTATGGTTCATGGGTTACCTGACTCATGGTTCATGGGTTGCCCGACTCATGGTTCATGGGTTACCTGACTCATGGTTCATGGGTTACCCGACTCATGGTTCATGGGTTATCCGACTCATGGTTCATGGGTTGCCCGACTCATGGTTCATGGGCTGCCTGACACATGGTTCATGGGTCGACTGACTCATGGTTGTCCTCAAATCTCTTTACAAACACTTGTAACACTCTTAGAAACTTAAGATTAAAATGACCATTTTCTATTGCAGAGCATTTTCTGTAATCATGAAATAGCAATAAATGTACGATGGTTGGCAGTGATGTATATCAAGAATGGTGTAGACAGGTACTGGAGAAGAACAGCACCAAAGTAAGTCATTTTATTGGCAGGCTGCCAAACATGACAGGGGTCATTTTGACGATCAGTTAGTCTATTCATCTATCATGCTGGTTACATCTCTAGAAGATACTTACCTGACTTGATTGTAAGTGCATTTTTTTACGTGCATTTGCATGTGATTGTAATACCAAGGTGTTAAAACGTATTTTGTTTTTTTTTGGGTTATACTCCTTTGTAACCTTTTCACAACACAATGAAGTCAAACCTGTGTTCAAAGAATACCTCTAAATAAAGACCACCTGGGAATAAATACCAGCAGGGAGACAATCTTGCACTATTCAGCTGTTGCGGAAATGCCTGTGAATAAAGACCACCTGTCAACAAAGACCACTTTACCTTCTTCCAGAGAGAGGTCATTGTTCACAGGTTTTACTGTATGTGGAATTTTGTGAATTACTAGTCTTATTACTGCAAACTTTCAAAGATGCCAAAGTTGAAGGTCAATGCTCCCTGTATTATACTGTACTAGTAATTGCATCCAAAGTCAGTTGTCGCCCACCTACCGTCTCTTTTGCATAAAATAAACCATTGATAAAGATACAGTAGTACATGTAAAGTAATACCAAAACTAAATGTGAGACATGAAAAAAATATTTGCAGCTGTTTATTGCAGTCAAATGATAGTAAAGTGTATCAGTATTTCTTTTTGATTTGATATTGTAATACTGCGACTTTGTTTCAGTGCTATGAAAGAAGAGGAGAAAGAAATAATACGTCAAAGACTTCTTGTAAACTTCAATGAACCATCACCACAGGTATGCAAAGAGAAACTCGTGAAGAACTAAACATTTATATGTCTCATGACCATGCCAAACTTTAGGCAAAACAAAATGTTTATCAACACGAAGTGAAAATACTGGGTATTTGTATTTGTTACAATTGCTATGCAACATCTTGTAACCATTTTTTGGATGTGACAGTTGTCGTGGTTTATCTTTAGTATTTAACTGTTTTACGTAAGAATGTTTAGGAAATTTTGTTCTTTAGAGGACAAATACTACAAATGTAACAAGTGGTATACATTGTAACTGTCTTTGTAAATGGAACTTATAAATTTAATACAAAAGTCTTTTTTTTTTAGAAAAAAAGCTATTATATTGCAGTTGGGTATCTGCAAACATTTATAGCATTTTTAAAGTTTTAAGCTGTTTGAGCTCTCACAGGTACTGGTGACAAGCCCTCATTGTGGAGTGATTTAGGTCAGCGGTTTTAATTAACAAGTCTCTTTAGTTGAGGTTCAAGAGTTCAAAGTTTTGTCACAATTCTGACCATGTAAGAAAATAATCAATTTCATTATAAGGGAGGATGGGAGTCTAGTACTGGTCCTTCCCAGGAACTATGCTTCGGGCAACTCACCCTCGAAATGTAAATGTAACTGAAATACAATGTACTTGTGGAATATCGTCATCAGACACCCACTGTTGTTGACTCAACTATGCTTCATACATCATATGTATGGAGTGTAGAGCAATCAACAACCATGGGTGTCCGATGGTGGTGAAACATATGTTAAGCTAAAAAAAAACCCACAGAATCTTGGTGGTAGTTCAGATTTCAGAAAAGGCGGTCTGATGTGAGATTAAGTTTTCAAATGTGTTCAAAATCTATCATAAGTAAGTATTATCAGAAATTTTCATTCTTTTTACTGCCTTTACTGTTTCCATTGAAGAACAGTATCACATGCTTTCAGATTCTATTGTAGATATGTACGCAGATGGCTGTGTTGGTTGCAAAGATAGCTAGATTAGATTGCCCTCGGTTCTGGCCTACATTACTGCCAACTCTACTGCAGACAGTACGATGTAACAACCTGCTTCTACAGGAGCGCTCCTTGCTCGTACTTCATCATGTCCTGAAGACACTAGCGTCAAAGAGACTGGCTGCAGATCGAAAACAATTTGAAGATGTAATTTTTTAGCTTGACTTTTTGTAGAATAGGGGTTAAGGGGTCAAGGAATTGGTTAAGTTTTCTGTACGATCCCACTTTTTTTCAAAACCGTTACAGTTATTGCTTTGAAACATACAATACTTCTTTACCATTAATACCTCCTTCAATAGACAAGAGTGTATACTTGAAGTTTTTTGTTAGAATAATGGGCCTTTTCCAACTTAGAAATGCGTTGAATCTGAGTAAAATTGACATATTGACTTAACCCTTTAAGAAATTGCTATGAATTTACAACACTTATTTGCGTCATGGCCCTCAGCTGTAAGCAAGAGAAGGTAACTATGTCAAGGATATTTTTGAAATTACAGCCCTTTTTCGTCTTAGAATCTCTGTTTTTCTTACCAGTTCACTTTTTGACTTAACCATTTTAGGTATTACTTTAAAAGTTTTAATACTTGTTTACTGTCATGACCCCCACTTGTAGGCAAGAGAATGTAACTTTGTCAAGGATTTCTTTGGACTTGGTGTCTTGGTTAAGTTTTTCATACCAGTTAGATTATTTACTGAACCATTCAAGATAATACTTTGAAAATAGGAATACATTTGTAACATCATGACACCCATCTGTAAGAAAGAATATATAACTTTGCCAAACAGATTTTTTATTGTACTTGAAAGTTCCTAGTTCAAGTCTTGTGTGCAAGACATTGTCATGCACTTATCTAAGTAAGCACTTAAAAATTTAATTTAAAACTTTGCTTTAGTGTTTAGGGTTATTTAATAATTAAGTTGTAACTCTTGGACTTAATATCTTGCTACTTTTAGCCCATGTTTACACTTGAAAGTAAACAGATTCTTGTTTAAATTTGCCTTTTACTGCCAAAAGGTTTGTTTTATTTTTTATAAATAATTTTTTATAATATTTTTTTTTTTTTTTTTTTTTTTTTTTTTTTTTTTTTTTTTTTTTTTTTTTTTTTTTTTAAATTTTTTTTAATTAAAAAAAAATTTTTTTTTTTTTTTTTTTTTTTTTTAATTTTTTAAGGGGGAATTAAATTAAGATGGTTAAGTGTGGCTTAAACAGAAGGAAACAATCAACACAAAATGTACACATTTCAGGTGACCAATGAAATCTTCAGTTACATCTATGGTTTATGGACGGATCAGTTAAAAGAGTTCTTTCGGTTAGCGGCATTACACAGTGAGGAAATGCATGCCATTATTGACAGAACAACATTGTCATTGAGAAGTAAGGTGTACCTTCATTATCTTGTGATAGTTTTGCTTGTGATGATACTGTTTAGTTTAGTTTATACTAACTTATTTTAGCTCGATTGTAAACAAAGCTTTAAGCTTATCGAGTCGCTCTCGAGTCCGCTTCCTTGAAAAACCAGTACTGGTGTCATACGAGGAGGTGAACAACAGACACCTGGAACTCTACACCATTGTTTAATCAAGACAGTTCTGTGTAACCCTTTTCCAGTGGTGAGTAGAGATTTGTCCCTTAGACATCAGTTATTTATGTAATTGTACCTTAAATTCGGGTTGTTTTTTTATGCTTATTTATTTTTGATTGCAAAACAAGTTCTTACAGCTTTGGTTAATATCTCTCGAGACTCTCTCCAAATTAAATCAATCTAGAAGAGAGAGAGAAATATCAGAAATATCTGTCTCTTGCCTAAGGACACAATCGCTGTTGCATTTGTTGTTGTGGTGGCCAGGTGGACTAATGCCGTAGTGCTGCATCCTAGCTCCTGCCTTGAAAACTTTATAGAAGATAACTGATATTTGCCACAGCTGGAAAAAAAATAGAAAAGTGCCTGAAAAGATTTACATTTTAACCATTGTCAACAATTGTTAGTATGCAACCTTTCAAAGCTCTTTGGAGCTCATCCTAAATATCTTTCAGTCATATTGTTCTTCTACCTTTAATTTGTTTGGAATCAAAGAAACATTGAGTTTCAAAAGTAAACTTTTTTTTTAATCTCTTCTGTCAGAATGAACGTTAAACTCAAAAAATGCACATGTTTATAGTCAGTTTAATCTTAGTCGTCTATTTTTTTTCCCCATCTGTATAGGCATGTATTTTTCATAGGTGAAGTTTTATTAGTGTTGTTTTTCAGTTCTAAGAGAAGAATGGTGGTGTTTGGTTTCCGGGACCCGGCCTGCAATCAAGAAGCTATGAGTTTTCTAAATCAAGTGTTTGTAAAGTTGGACGCCATGCTTGACTGTAGTAAGCAAAGTTATACTTTGGATGTTGATATAAATTTCCTGTGTGATTTGTAATGAAATGCATCTTGTACATAATAACTTAAATAAGGACATGTTTTTTTATGTGTTGAATAGTTTTTTGGGACAACCTGCAGTTCGTAAGCAATGTCAACTAACTAGTTGATTATTGAGATGACACTTCAAATTGTAGCTTATTTAAGATCTATGTAAGTCAAAAAGTTACTTCAATGTGAAAAGTACTCGTAACACATTTCTCTGAGCCTGAGATTGTATCATTTTCAGTAGTTAGCAGTCTGTATTCATTATAAAATTCTTTGGTCATGTAACAAACTAGATAAAGCACACAGAACAAGTCAGGTATATCGGTGAGTTAAGTGATTGAAAACACGTAACTTTCTGAAAGCAAGGTGTAAGTCATTATCCGACAGACTGATGGTAATTATACCCCCAAAACGAAGTTTAGGGGGGTATATAGGAGTCACCCGGTGGTTGGTCGGTCGGTCGGTCGGTCGGGGTCGGGGGGGGGTCGTGTTGCATTTTCCTTGTCCGGGCATAACTTGAAAACTACTAGTTGGAATTCAATACAACTTCATACAATGGTCAAGCACATTGAGAGGAAGTGCAGTGCACAAGAACTATAACTCCATCTTCACTAATTACAGAGTTATTGCCCTTTGTTACTTTTCCTTGTCCGGAGCATAACTTGGAAACTACAAGTTGGAATTCAATACAACTTCATACAATGGTCAAGCACATTGAGAGGAAGTGCAGTAAGCCGCAAGAACCATAACTCCATCTTGACTAATTACAGAGTTATTGCCCTTTGTTACTTTTCCTTGTCCGGAGCATAACTTGAAAACTACTAGTTGGAATTCAATACAACTTCATACAATGATCAAGCACACTCAGAGGAAGTGCAGTGTACAAGAACTATAACTCCATCTTGAGTATTTACTGAGTTATTGCCCTTTGTTACTTTTACTTGTCCGGCATAACTTGAAAACTACAAGTTGGAAATCAATACAACTTCATACAATGGTCAAGCACATTGAGAGGAAGTGCAGTGCACAAGAACTATAACTCCATCTTGACTAATTACAGAGTTATTGCCCTTTGTTACTTTTCCTTGTCCAGAGCATAACTTGAAAACTACAAGTTGGAATTCAATACAACTTCATACAATGATCAAGACACATTTGGAGGAAGTGCAGTGCACAGGAACTATAACTCCATCTTGACTCATTACAGAGTTATTACCCTTTGTTACTTTTCCTTGTCCAGAGCATAACTGAAAACTTCTGGTTGGAATTCAATACAACTTCATACAATGGTCAAGCACAGTGAGAGGGGTGCAGTGCACAGGAACCATAACTCCATCTTGACTAATTACAGTGTTATGCCCTTTGTTACTTTTCCCGTCTGGAGCATTTTCCAAAACTACAAGTTGGGATTCAATACAACTTCATACAATGGTCAAGCAAAATGAGAGGAACTGCTAAGAACAATATCTCTTTTTAGTTTGTTTGCAAGGTATTATGTTACTACGAACTTCTTCAGTTTATAAAGCAATCCTTTTGGGGGTATTAATCACATTTAGTGATAGCTCTAGTTTATTTTCAGGGCAGAGTTTATGGGGTGACCATACAATGCTTGAGAAATGTGAAAAGATGATCAACATACTGTCTAAAGTGGTAAATATTTCTCATACTTATACATGAGTGATTATAGATAATATTGCACTGTTTTTTCTTTCTTTTTTTTCATGCTGGTCTTTTTTTATAGGGTAGAGTTTATTGCGTGGTGGTCTTTTACACAAATTTGTCTTTTGCAGTTGTCGGGCATTTATAGGAACCAAGTTGTACTAAATTATAAGCTTTGATTAAACTTCTGCATAATTGAAATACAGTTCAAGGCAGTAAAAGGTTTCATACAAAGCAATAATCCACTTATAGACATGTTTGAATATGTTCTAAATGTTGTGTTTTCCAGTTGTTGGATTCCTTGGAACACCACCCAGTATGTTATATGCAGTTCATACACAGAACTCTGGAGTTTGTAGTGAGATATAACTTCTCACAAGCAGGTAAACTTGTGTTATATCTCCTTAAAATACGCATAGTTTAAAAAAAGATATGTATTTAGAAAGCATCTTTGGAAATCTTATTTCAATTACTAATTTAGTTTGCTTATTTCCTAAGTATACAAAAACCTTTTTTTTGGGGGGGTCATTTGTCTGCATCCACACAAAGACTGGTGTTCCAATCACTGGTTGGACGGCTTAGATCATGTGGTCGGAAGAACTATTCTGATTGGATGCTGATGTAATATACATTTGGTATTTTATGACTAATAGCCTGAACGTCTATGTAATGATATGTAAACAAATTCATAAATCATTTTATAAATATATCTGAAGGTAAAAAAAAGTCACATGATTTTTGTATTCTCCTTTAATTCGGAGAATCTTTATTTTGGACAGTTTTAAAACACTCCATTTTGTTATTGTTGTGGATCGTCTGTTGTCGAACATTCAGAGGTTTGATTTTGACCAAGCCAATAACAACAGCTCAATGAAAATGGGTGTATTTGCCTCAGGAAAAAAGAAAAACTATCTGTCCACCAAAAAAGCCATGTTTTTATCTTTTTCGTTCTGTCATCAACACAGACATCACAGTTTTGGCTTTTAAAAGTACTTGAACCCGGAATGTTAATTTATATTTTGAGTCGGCAAATTATAAAATACTTCCTGTTCTACATTTTTAGTTTAGAATGAAATAAAAAACCAGATAAAGAGGTGAAAACAAGCTGATAACTCTGTCAAAACTAGGGTTCTCTCGATTGTAAAGATTACCTCCCTTGGTGACCTCATTGTCTGGCCTCATTTGTGAGCTAAATCAATTTTCAAAAGTGAATGTATTCAGTAGCACGAGGAACCGAAGTTGGTTGAGGTGAAATTTCATGAAGATTTGGTAACTACATGTAGTTTGTGATGTATAGCAAAATGTGTGCTAAAAGTCTGAAACTAGACCCATTGACCAGTAAATGTTTAATTTTTCATTTGAATTTCATGAAATGTTAGAAGATATGATATCCCATTTTTTTTTTTTTTGGGGGGGGGGGAGGTTTTTTTGGGGGGGGGGGGGGGAAAAAGGGGGGTTTTTTGCCTTTTTTTTTTTTTTTAGAACATGATAATGAGTGGAATATGTTGTTTTATTTTGTAGGACTGTTATATGAGAGGTTTACAGTGAACTGTTTTAATCTGATGAAGAACATACTACTGGGTGATACCTACAGACCTGGCAAACATGAGACAGGTACGTGTATAAATGTGATAGGAACTCGAGTAACTATGAAAAGTAGTTACTGATTTTGAGTTTTCTTTGCCATTTGGAAGCTGATTTTATGTTAGAGCAATCTTCAGATAATATTTGTGTTTTACACTATTTACAATGCATCTGAAATGAATATCAAATTTGTATTTTTATAATGTGCCATGTGAGTAAATATGTAGTTGATGCTCAGTTTGGTGTTCTCTCCCTTATTCTATCCCTAGCTGTTTCTTAGCAGCCAGTGACTGCAGTTACTTTTTCACTGTTGGTTAAGATGGGAATTCATAAGCAAACTGCAAGAAAACCTGTTTAAATTTGAAGCAGCATATTTTAAATTAACTATTAATGGGACAGTTGTGTCACAGTGATGCTCTTGAACTTGACATTAAAAAAATGCAAACCAATGCAATAAAATGAGGGAGAGGTAGGAAATGCAGTGATATAGAATAAGAAAGATGCTACAAAACAGACAATTTGTCTTGATGTATTTTTTCAATTTTCAATATCTGGAATATTCATGAGAGACTATATGCAATATTGAATAATTCCGTTTTATATATAATAGACTTGTGTTAAAAAGATAATAGGCTTTTGCAGAAATTATACTTTGAAACAACAGCCCTTAGTTATGAGACCACCTGTCTAAGTAGGCCATTTTAATTGTTTCTGGACAAAGGTATCTTAAGGGAAGCTTTATTGTATTGCTCTTCTGAAACAAGTCATAAACCGTCAATGTTGCTCAATATTTTAGAACCAGACAGCATAAAGATGCAAGCACACAAGATAAAGACGTCATTTTTTACGTTTGAGATGCTGACTGAGATATGTCATCGGTTGATTTCACAGTACTTCCTTCTTAACCATGAAGATCTGACGACGTGGGATACGGATCCTGAAGAATTCTGTAAGTTACATTACTGTATTTTAGCTGAATGATGGTGTTTTGTGTCCTTCCATTCTCCATATATAATCATGGTAGAGTAGTTAATCCCAATCATGTTGTTTTTCTAAAATGAACTTGTCCATCTTTATACCCCCAAAACGTAGTTTGGGGGGTATATAGGAGTCACCCGGTGGTTGGTCGGTCGGTCAGGCAGTCTGTTGCATTTTCCTTGTCCGGAGCATAACTTGAAAACTACTAGTTGGAATTCAATACAACTTCATACAATGGTCAAGCACATTGAGAGGAAGTGCAGTGCACAAGAACCATAACTCTATCTTGACTCATTACAGAGTTATTGCCCTTTGTTACTTTTCCTTGCACGGAACATAACTTGAAAACTACTGGTGGGAATTCAATACAACTTCATACAATGCTCAAGCACAATGAGAGGAAGTGCAGTGCACAAGAGCCATAACTCTATCTTGAGTGATTACAAAGTTATTGCCCTTTGTTACTTTTCCTTGTCCGGAGCATAACTTGAAAACTACTAGTTGGAATTCAATACAACTTCATACAATGGTCAAGTACATTGAGAGGAAGTGCAGTGCACAAGAGCCATAACTCTATCTTGAGTTATTACAGAGTTATTGCCTTTTGTTACTTTTACTTGACCCGAGCATAATTGAAAAACTACTGGTTGAAATTCAATTTAACTTCATACAATGGTCAAGTACATTGAGAGGAATTGCAATGCACAGGAACCATAACTCTATCTTGACTCATTACAGAGTTATTGCCCATTTTTAGCTCGACTATTCGAAGAATAAGGAGACTATTGCACTCGCCCCAGCGTCAGCGTCGGCGTCTGCGTTGGTTAAAGTTTTTCATAAAGTCAAATATCTTGAATACTATCAAAGGTATTGACTTGAAACTCAAACTATATGTTTACCATCAACATCTTCACCTGAGGAAACAATCCCCATAACTCTGTTTTGATTTTTGACAGATTTATGCCCCTTTTTAACTTAGAAATTTTGGTTAAAGTTTTTTATAAATTCAAATATCTTGAATACTATCGAAGGTATTGACTTGAAACTCAAAGTATGTGTCTACCATCAACATCTTCACCTGAGGAAACAATCCCCATAACTCTGTTTTGATTTTTGACAGATTTATGCCCCTTTTTAACTTAGAATTTTTGGTTAAAGTTTTTTATAAATTCAAATATCTTGAATACTATCAAAGGTATTGACTTGAAACTCAAAGTATGTGTCTACCATCAACATCTTCGCCTGAAGAAACAATCCCCATAACTCTGTTTTGATTTTTGACAGATTTATGCCCCTTTTTGAATTAGAATTTTTGGTTACATTTTTTTATAAAGTCAAATATCTATAGGTATTGACTTGAAACTCAAACTATATATTTACCATCAACATTTACACCAGAGGAAACAATCCCCATAACTCTGTTTTGATTTTTGACAGATTTATGCCCCGTTTTACCTAAGAATTTTTGATAAAAGATTTTATAAAGGCAAATATTTTGAATACTTTCAAAGGTATTGACTTGAAACTGAAATTATGTGTCCACCATCAACATCTTCACCTGAGGAAACAATCCCCATAACTCTGTTTTGATTTTTGACAGATTTATGCCCCTTTTTAACTTAGAATTTTAGTTAAAGATTTTTATAAAGTCAATTCTTGAATACTATCAAACGTATTGACTTGAAACTTAAAATGTATGTTTACTATCAACATCTTCACCAATGTTTTTGATTTTTGACATATTTATGCTCCTTTTTAACTTAGAATTTTGTCACAGTTTTTACCAGACATTATTAGAAATACTCAAAATGGCTTACTTTTGAAATGTCATAGAATAATTATGCAGCATGCAGCGGGCATGCTTTTTTAATTTTAAACATATTAATTTTGAAACGTTACAAAGTTATTCATGATCAAATATACAAGGTCATGTATTTCTTTGAAATTATCCCCCCCCCTCTTCTCCCCCCAGTTGGCTTACAGAATCCAGAGTAAGGCAACGCATGTATTGTACATTTACATAGGTCTTTGAACAAGTTTCATATCTTTGACCTTAATTCTGATAGACAATTACACAAAACACCAGGTCCTGTTCTTAGACAAAAAAAACATTTTACCGACAAGCTTTCGAATAGTCGAGCGTGCTGTCATGAGACAGCTCTTGTTACTTTTCCTGGTCACAGAGCATTACTTGAAAACTACTGGTTGGAATGCAATACAACTTCATATAATGGTCCAGCACAATGAGAGGAAGTGCAGCGTACAAGAACCATAACTCTATCTTGACTAATTACAGAGTTATTGCCAAGAACAATTATATCTCTTTTTTTAGTTGTTTTTTTTGCAAGGTATTCTGTCACTACGAATTTCCTCAGTTTATAAAGCAGTCTTTTGGGGGTATTAATTACATTTAGTGATAGCTCTAGTTTAATTTGGACTGTACCATTAACTGATGAACAGATTGTTTTCTGAAATACTGACATTTTCAAGCAGGAGTAGATTGTGAGAAATGATTAACTGCATACAAAATGTAATATGCAAACATACAAAATACCACCAACTTTTTGTTTGTGATTTTAGGCCAAGAAGAAGTTGGAGATACATACAAATATGCTTTGAGGGTAAAGTATAGTTAAAACAATATTTTCATGTAGGTCATGTAGACAGCTGCTATATACATGTATATATATATACATGTATAAAGTAAACCTCTGCTATTAAGACCACCTGATATTAATGCCAGATATCTGTCTAGAAGTCAAAATTTTGTTAGCCTTTGCTCTCATAAACTGTCAACCTTAGGAAATCATGGTCAAGGTCATAGTAGCTAAAAATAATATTGACTTCTCAATATTTGCTCTTCAGAGATGAGCGAATATCATTGAAACTTTGCCAAAATATTTAAGTCATTACCAGACTATATGGAAATAGATTTTTGTTTCCACAAGAAAACAACCTCTTGTTCATATTCTAAATGTATTTCCTTATTTACTTTTCAGCCATGTACAGAGACTTTGTTTCTAAGCCTGTTTAAAGAATATCGCCTGTCACTTAGCTCTGTCCTGATAAAGATGGTACGCGACGTTACAGGACCATGTGATGTTGAGAATATGTTGCCTATCCTAAAGAAAGATGCAGGTACAGATATTATGCTCTCTGATATTATATCTTTTCATTTTAGCGCTTTACATTTGTTAGTCGGTATTGGAGTCGTTGGATTAATATACATATAACTGATTCCAGGCCTCCTATGTTTGTTTCAAAGTTTAGCTCACCTGGCACTTTGTGCCAGGGTGAGCTTTTAGGATGGATTATTGTCTAGTGAACTACAACTTAAAACAACATCTCCTCTGAAACCAAAGGGCCAATGTTATTGAAACTTTGCAGGGATGTTCCTTGCATGAAGCTCTACCAAAATTGCTCATTTAATGCAGAGCTCTGGTTGCTATGGCAACAAATCGGACTTTTAAAAAAAATCTGCTCTGAAATGATACAGCCTAAAGCTGTAATAGATATATTGACATGTAGCATTGCTTAGTTGACTTTACTGATTTGAAGTCAGCGACCTTAACCACTTGACCATGGCTTCAGGTCATAGGATCAGTTGATGGTAATGCCATGTTACTGAACTCATGATGCTTGTATTACAGTGTACAATGCTGTAGGGCTGGCTGCCTTTGACTTGTTTGATGACATTGACTTTGATCAATGGTTCAGTACAACTCTACTAAAAGAACTGGAAATCACTCACATAAAGTAAGTAGAGCACTTCTTTCTCCATGCAGACGCAAACATTTTTGAAACCAGTACCTCTGTTCAGGCAGGAAATATTCATTCAGTGTTATGACTTTAATAGTCCATCCTTGAAAATAGTGTGTAAATATCTCCAATGTTTGTTATGGGAAGGAAGTACATTAACCTAATGATATACAATTTTTAGCTCAACTTTTCTATGAAAAGGGGAGCTATCCTACTCGCCCCGGCGTCGGCGTTGGTGTCACACCTTGGTTAAGGTTTTCGTACCACCCCTTGTTTATTTCAAAAGTATTAGAGGTATGGCTTTGAAACTTACCATACTTGTTTACCATCATAACCTCCATCTACAGACAAGAGTACATAACTCTGTCAAGGTTTTTGACAGAATTATGGCCCTTTTTTACTTAGAAAGTGTATTGAGCTTGGTTAAGTTTTTTGTACCACCTCACTTTATTTCAAAACCATTGGAGGTATTGCTTTGAAACTAACCATACTTGTTTACCATCATGACCTACATCAACAGACAAGAGTACATAACTCTGTCAAGGTTTTGAACAGAATTATGCCCCTTTTTTACTCAGAAAAATACATTGAATATGGGTAAAATCCACTTATTGCCTTAACCCTTTGAGATATTGCTTTGAAACTTTGAATGCTTGTTTACATCATTACCCCCATCTGTAGGCAAGAGAAGGTAACTCTGTCAGGGATTTGTTTTAAAAATTAAGGCCCCTTACGACTTAGAATCTTGGTTAAGTTTTTCGTACCAGTCCTCTTTTTGATTAAACTGTTCAAGATATTACTTTGAAAGTTGGAATACTTGTTTACCATCATGATCCCAAAACATGGGCAGGAGAAGGTAATTCTGTCAAGGATTTTATATGAATTATGGCCCATTTTGACTTAGAAACTCAGTTAAAATTTTCATTCTTGTCCACTTGTTGACTTAACCATTTGAGATATTACTTTGAAAGTTGGAGTACTTATGTACCATCATGAGACCTATCTGTAAGCAAGAGAAGATAACTCTGTGAAAATGTTTCTTGATTTGTACTTAGAAATTCCTAGTTAAAGTCTTGTGTGCCCTTAACTATCAAAGTTTTGTTTTATTGGCAAGCACTAAAAAAAAACGAGCGCGCTGTCCTACTGACAGCTCTTGTTGAAACTCTTGTTACCTCTCTAAACAAAGGAAAAAAAAACAGATCAATATTCTCCTTTGTAAAAGAACTGAACAAGGAAATGTTATGAAATGTCATAGCTGTCATAAGATTTTGATCAAGGCTTAGATATTTTGGTGGTGCAGTGGTTGAGTGGTTAATGCTCGACTACCATTTCGGAGGTTGCCGGTTCGATTACCGGGCAGGGCACTGGAAATTTCAGAAACGCTTACCACTGTTTCCAACCCATCTAGAGGTACACCCGCATGTATCGGTGCTGTACACTGGGCTTATAAAAGAACCGAGGGGTCTTATTGTAAAACGAATTTGGGTCTGGTACCAGGTTTCCCTTATATCTGTTTTTCTCTTAAGGACCGCGATGGAAATATGAGCTTGCTCTTTATTGTTAGCCTTGGCACTTGTACTGAAAAAAATTCATACATTCACCTACAGTTCTTGGAAAATGCACAAAGAAGATATTAACTGATTATTGTGAAAATGGATGAAAACATATTGCCCTATCATTTTCATTGCAATTTGTTGTGATAAAATAAAACAGTGCAGCATTTTTGTGTTTAGATACTGTTTTTAACAAAACTGTAACAGAAAGTGTGGCTGTACATATAATGAATGTAAATACTGCAGTATTGTTGGTGTCGAGTTAAAATTATATAGAAAATGTTGTACATGTATTTAGAATTGTAAGTAGCATTATTTTGATGTTCAGTTACAGAATTATACGCAGGAGAGTGATACGGTTGTGTGGACAGTGGGTTGGAGTGAAACTGTGTTCAGGCCTACGTCCAGCGTTATATGAAGCAATCTGTCCATTACTTCAACCTACAGAAGATCTGGTGGTCCGACTGGAGGCAGCCAATACTCTAAAACTTGATATCCTTTTGGAATTAGTGTATCATTGTCAAATCGTAAACAAACAAGCTTGCACTTTGGTTACGGGAAATGTTCTTTGTAGCACTGTGCCTTTGAATGCCTTAATTTTGTCTCTTCCTGTTTTAATTGCTGATGTAATGTGATATTAGATGGCAAAGACACCCTCGTAGGCTTAGTGACTGTTGCTCAGCAAGTATGTTCATTTGAATTTGATGTTTTGTTGTTCAGACGTGTAATAACATAGACATACAATTGTCAGTCTATGTAGATAAGTTATTTTTGTTCATAGGTCAATACTCAATGTGCTATAAATTCGGAATCAGCCATTTTTATCATGCTAGTAATATTAAAACCTTTCAAAAACTTTCTTTGATAAAAGAAATAATTTATTCCGATCTTGTCAAGATATTTAACCTGTGATGTTAAACTGTGAATGTATTTATGCTTGTGGACATGAAATGTCATTCTTGCAATAAATCAGTTTTGTTGGCACATTAATTCAGAGAGATCCATTCTGTTATTCTAAACAAACAACAAAGATGCTGTTTGTGGTTTAGTTGTTCAAAGAAATCCAAACAAATTAGTTTCCAAAAAATGCATGAATTTTTTTCACAGTAAACTGTAGATCTAGATAAACTGCTTTCCTTGACATTTCATTTACCTGTTGATGACTTTGAGTTCAAGGTTGAGCAGTTTTTACCAGTACGTATTCATTTCATACTTGCAATTACTTTAATTATTACATTTATTATATCATATTTATATTTGATTTTAATGGTAAATGACAATTCTTTAAAATTAACTGACTTTTGTAAAATGAATCGGAAAGATACAAACTTGTGCTAATTATAGATTTAAGTATAATCTTTTATCAAGGCTGTTTGAGTTTGGGTTGGCTTTGGTGAATTTTGTTGAAAGAAGACCTAGGCTGAAAGTACCTTTAAAAAATCTGGCTTACAAAGGGTTAGTTTTGGAACTTGATACTTTTCGAAAAAGGGAATTTTGAGTTGGAGACTTTAGAGTGGTTATAGACAGAAGTTCTGTAGTCACAGGCCTAGTTTTGAGAACTGACCTTATGCTATTTATACATTTTCATCAAGAATGTTTTTGAGTCCTCTTTATATTTTCAGTTTTTAGATGTAATATTCTCTCTGTTATTCCAACTGTTGAAAGAAGTGAAAGAATGTGACACTAAGGTAAGGTGCCCGGTATATAGTAGGGTGACAATCAGTCAAAAAGGGCTCTATTTTTTAAGTAACCTGGACCCCCCCTTATAACAAGCTGAGTCATATATCAAAATGTTCGTAATAGATTGTAGTTTATGAAACTGCCGGCATAAATTGGCATAAATGGTGGCGTTCCGAAAAATCCAAGATGGCGTCCAAGATGGCCGCCAAAACTGAAAAATCCAGTTTTTGTAGTACTGTTGGTCCAGATTTTTTTTAAAAGATTGTGGTTTGGTTTTAAACATTGAAATGTATAAATACACACTAAATATACGATTTTATGATGTTTTTTCACGAATTTAGGGAAATTTATGAAAAAATTGACAATTTTACCCGTAAGAGTGATCAATTTTTCGGTTTTGAGAGGTATTTTTTTAACAGCAGTTCATTTGTTTACCAATTTGATACACCTATGTGGCAAGAAATAAAATATGACTTATAGCTTATCAAAATAATTATATTACAGCAGTAAAAAGAGAACAAAATTTGAATGCACATGCATTTAAAAGTGGGTGGGGTAATTTCATATGTATTTTCGCTCTATGTATTCATTGTTTATTTGAACATTTTATTTATTTTACCTTCGATATTTTGTACTTCAAATGGATAGTTTCCAGCTTATATGTACTACTTAGCAAATTTTAATATGTAGATCATTTAGTAGAATCCACAATGGCTTCCAAAATGGCCGCCATTTAGACTAAAATATAGTCAAATTTAAGGGTACTGGGCACTTGAAGTGTACTTTTCTTATATTGATATATTCTTTACCAGCTTATATGCACAACTGTTTTTAAGAAGACACATTCATTCATTTGACTTCATATATGACTAATGCTTTTGACTGAAAACTACAGTTTTTAACAACACGGTCGGGTTTTGGAAAGCAAACACCGTTATAACCTTGTTACATAAAGAATAGCTGAGCAGTCGAAACAGTGAAAACTGTTACTTATTTCAGCTACATTTTTCATACTGTTTCATCATATGTTTTAGCAACATTTTTCGATTGCTTTATAAAATGTGGAAATGAATGAAAATGTAGATAAGCCAAATTTGATGAGTAACATTTAGCAATATCACCTGTTCAGAGAAATTTATGAAAAAAATTGACAATTTTACCCTTTAAAGTGGACAATTTTCGGTGTTGGAATGATATTTTTTGTAACAGCAGTTCATTTTTTTTACCAATTTGATACATTTCTGTGACAAAGAAATAAAATTTGGTTCATAGCTACTCAAAAAAGTTATATAACAGCAGAAAGAAAAATATAAAAAAATAGTTGCACAAGCATTTAAAAGTGGGTGGGGTAATTTCACACGCATTTTCTCCAACTGCATTATCCTCTTCAACAAAATGCACAGAAAAGCTTTGAGACTAAAACAGTTATTATCTTAAAGTAGTAACCTTAGTCTGAGATAAAACTCAAATACACGAGTTACCTGATATTACACGTGTTTTCCACTTCCATAGTAAACGGTATGTGTATAACTTCGTTGGTTGCTTATTTGTTACAGACACAAAGGCTCATTAACATAATGCATCACAATAACAACATGTAGAACTCATCACATAATCAAATAGTATGTAACAAATAACCCAAGGTAGCAATGTATTGAAAATTTCAGCTAACTGTTAGTTACAGCAAAACTCATTCAGAGACTTAAAATCTGCAACAGCGGCATTATGATCTGTTCTTTTGTACAGTAAAAACATATTCATTTAATTCAGTAAATTATATTAAAATGCAAACGGAAAACTGCAAGGAAATGTAAGACATAAGTCTAGCAGTCTTCGATTCCAGTAAAAGCTAACATCGTAAACACTTTTTAACTAGTACCTGTGTTTTCATACAGCCTTTACACACACAGACTTGTGTACAAGGTTGTTGATTTCTTGTGCAGATGCATTCATCACAGCACAGCAAAGACGAACCAGGTTACTTTAAAGTTCTAGTACTGCGGCAGGTTGTGACATTATCTTTATGAAAAAGCCAAATGTATCTTCGTCAACCACATAACAAAAATCTAATGGGTTAGTCAGGGACAGTTTTGTTTTTGTCAAATTTCTCAAAATTACTAAGTGATAAGTACAACGAAGTAAATTCAACATAAAACTGTTATCAGTTGGAGGAAGCTTTTTTGGTTTAACCCGTTTCTCTTCAAGAACAATACTTCTATGCAAAGAATTTAGGGAATCACAGTTTCCAGACCCATAAAGGCACTCACCAAGATCAGTGGCAGCAGACCTAGACACAGAAGACAAACAGGGATCACAGTCAAAGCCGGATCGATAGTTCACAAAGTTTGTCTGCATATTTCAAAAGTACCTGGACTGCTTTCTTTTTTACCTACTAGTATGCCATACATGGATGAAATATTTAACATACTTTGTAAGATCATCTCTAGCTGGGCAGGCAACAAATTTGCAACTTTCATAATGAGTTGGTATATACGTGTACATGTGCAGTATGTGTAGATTTTCGACCAGTTTTGAGAAAGAGTGTGTCAATACCAAGACTATTGTAGTAATGAACCAACAGAACCAAACAATCTCTGTCTGGACTAACAGCAACGGTTTTCTTGATCCCACATAGAAGGCTATTATGCCAATTGCATAATTATTCTACAATTAGCTTCTTCCTAACTGAACTATATTTCGTAATTAAAAAGAAACAGCATTACAGCGAATATAAAGGGTTTTTCAACCATACCACCGAAGACGAAAATGATATATTCCCTCTCAAGTAGACCCTTGCAATTTTCAATTTTGCTTTTACTACTGACCAAGACTCTCTCCAAATCTGGTATCAACATGTTAATTTTCATATATTACAGCAGTGGCAGTGGAAGCAATATTACCACGTTTCTGGCGTGTCTGGAGTTTTAAACTATTTGTAAAATACTAGTCAAAGATAACATGTACTTATGTACTTTGAACACTGTTTTTTATAACGTAATTCCAGAATCCAGCAGTCATCTGTACGTACGTTTTTGATCATAAGAAGGCTGCAACATATAAATAACTGCCATAGCATCATACACAACACAGTCAGGGTCAGACATACTTTAGAGAGTAAAAATCATGATTTACAATTTTCTCCGTACATATATCTGAAAACAAACTTAGTGGAATGGGTGCATTTTCAAGGAAAGTAGACGTTCAAAGGAACCTCTTTGAGGGCATTAATAGCAAATAATTTCACATACATTTCTTCATCATTTAAACTGACCACCTTTGAATTTACATCAACAACACGGTTTGAACTTTTGATTGTTTTCAGTCAGTTTTGCCATTGGTAGGTCAAAAATTCTTTTGAAGGTTTGTTGTTTTTAAACGGAATCAGTCGCTCATTTAAAAGTTATACACACCTGCAAAATTTACATTCCAGTTGTGAAGTTAAGCAGTTTTGTCTAAAAAGGGGTCTAAACATTCTCATCAAACATCTCAAGCACTTTATGTTCTGCCTTCATGTATGTTTTTTACGAAAAGGCGTAAAAGTGCGATGTTTGTTGTACAAACATTGAGGCCAGTATCAAAACTACAAGAGTATGAAGAAGAATCTTTTGATATCAGAGGTCGAGACAGAAACCAGCGTTCCAACGCACTGTCAGTATGTTTGATACCAATCACTTAGGTGACTTTATAGCTTCGTTTTCAGTTACTTCTAATATATAGTCAAACCAAACACCATTGAATTGAACCCTGCGTCAGTTTAGTTACGATGGAATATTTCTCAAATACATCTACTTATTCATTGGGGAGTTGATTAATTTGAAGGACAAGGTATGGCATGAATCTTGAGTACACTGTTCGATTTGCAGCAAACAAGAAACATCCCACAATCCATGCCTTGATGGCACAAGGTACAGTGTGAGAGGAAGAGAACTCCTGTTAGTAGTCGTCCCAAAATCTAAACAAATTAGAGGTAGATCTTCATGCAGATCTGAGTTCAGCAATGATAGGGAGAAAATAACTTTTAATTTCTTCTACCATTTCTTGCACAACTTCCTGCTCAACCTCAGAGGTGAGATTCATAGCTTCTGAAACTGAAAAAGAGCCTGTGATTGAGTACCAAACACCAGAATCCATCATGAAGTCTTTCAAGCCAGCATCACCATACAAATGACCAATGCAAGCAAAAACTGATATCATAAACTGGATACCTCCTGTGAGAAAAAAAACTCCTTCAAATTCAGTATGTCAGGCCCATACAATTTCAAGGGCTTTGGTTAATAACCCTATGTCAGATACAATTGGGCAGGCAGACTGACCTTTGCATTCATTTGCTCTTAGTGCACTTTCAAAATATTTTGTTACGCTTACTGACTTTTGAAATACATGTAGGTTAAATGGTGTTTGTATCATATACTAAGTTCGGTTTGGTTTTTAAGTTTACTGCCCGTTTTTCAACAGTATTTCAGTCATAAGCAGGCGGGCAATTTACCTAACCATCGTTCCTTGGATGGACCAAAATGAGACCCCTATCCTAAGAAACTGCCAACTTTCTCACATAAAGAGTCATGGTTGGTAGCGGGGTTCCGACCCATGACCCTCTATCAGTGAGAGGTTTTGTGATCTTAACCACTTGGCCATTAAGACAGATAGACTAAGAAAACTTAATTTTACTTAGAGTGTACCTTTCATTCATGATTTATTTGTATACAATTATCTCATCGTCGGAACCCACGGTTAATTCCTGCCGCTTCTGTCCGTCATATATTCAATTGGATACTGAATAGCCTGGGTTACCGAGGATGAATTATCTGTGTTTTACATTGTTTACAAACATTGTTTACATGTTTTTCATTGAATTTTCCCACTTCTAAACTTGAACAGGTGATATTGTTAAATGTTACTCATCAAATTTGTCCTATCTATATTTTTATTCATTCCCACATTTATAAAGCAATCAGAAAATGTTGCTTAAACAATTATATGATGAAACAGTATGAAAAATGTAGCCGAAATAAGTAACAGTTTTCACTGTTTCGACTGCTCAGCTATTCTTTGTGTAACAAGGTTATAACGGTGTTTGCTTTCCAAAACCCGACCGTGTTGTTAAAATTGTAGTTTTCAGTCAAAAGAATTAGACTAGTCATATATGAAGTCAAATGAATGAATGTGTCTTCTTAAAAACAGTTGTGCATATAAGCTGGTAAAGAATATATCAATATAAGAAAAGTACACTCCAAGTGCCCAGTACCCTTGAATTTGACCATATTTTAGTCTAAATGGCAGCCATTTTGGAAGCCATTTTGGAAGCCATTTTGGATTCTACTAAATGATCTGCACATTAAAATTTGCTAAGTAGTACATTAAGTTGGAAACTATCCATTTGAAGTACAAAATATCGAAGGTAAAGTAAATGAAATGTTCAAATAAACAATGAATACATAGAGCTAAAATACATGTGAAATTACCCCACCCACTTTTAAATGCATGTGCATTCAAATTTTATTCTCTTTTTACTGCTGTAATATAATTATTTTGGTAAGCTATAAGTCATATTTTATTCCTTGCCACATAGGTGTATCAAATTGGTAAACAAATGAACTGCTGTTAAAAAAATACCTCTCAAAACCGAAAAATTGATCACTCTTACGGGTAAAATTGTCAATTTTTTCATAAATATCCCTAAATTCGTGAAAAAACATCATAAACTCGTATATTTAGTGTGTATTTATACATTTCAATGTTTAAAACCAAAACACAATCTTTTAAAAAAAATCTGGACCAACAGTACTACAAAAACTGGATTTTTCAGTTTTGGCGGCCATCTTGGACGCCATCTTGGATTTTTCGGAACGCCACCATTTATGCCAATTTATGCCGGCAGTTTCATAAACTACAATCTATTACGAACATTTTGATATATGACTCGGCTTGTTATAAGGGGGGGTCCAGGTTCCCATTTTTTAAAGCCAGAAAGTCACCCTACTAATAGTAAATCGCTGTGATATAACAGTATCATCATTGTTGTTTCCATGGCCACTGTGTAGTAATAGATATTGGGCAGCATTTTTAGCTCGACTATTCGGAGAATATGGAGAGCTATTACAGTCACGTCGGCGTCGACGTTGCTTCTTTGGTTAAAGTTTTGCCACAGTCAAGTCAGATAACTCTTGTATAAATTTAGTACAAATTATGGCCCTTGTTTGACTTTGAAAATTTGGGTAAAATTTTGCCTGCTAGGAACTAAATTTGGTTAGTTTTGCCTGCTAGGTATTATCATGCACATATCTCAGTAACCACTTATGATATTGACTTGAAACTTTGTAAATGTCTTTAGGGGTGTCACACAGTCAAGACAGATTACTCTTGTATAAATTTAGTGCAAATTATGGCCCTTGTTTGACTTTGAAAATTTGGTTAAAGTTTTGCCTGCTAGGTACTATCATGCACATATCTCAGTAACCACTAATGATATTGACTTGAACTTTGTTAATGTCTTAAAGGGTGTCACACAGTCAAGTCAGATAACTCTTGCATAAAATTTATACAAATTATGGCCCTTGTTTGACTTTGAAAATTTGGTTAAAGTTTTGCCTGCTAGGTACTATCATGCACATATCTCAGTAACCACTTATGATATTGACTTGAAACTTTGTTAATATCTTAAGGGGTGTCACACAGTCAAGACAGATAACTCTTATTTAAATTTAGTGCAAATTATGGCCCTTGTTTGACTTTGAAAATTTGGTTAAAGTTTTGCCTACTATCATGCACATATCTCAGTAACCACTTATGGTACATGTAGTTATATCAAACTTAGCAATAGTGTTCAGGGGTACATTTTGTATCAAACAATTAATTTACCAATAATTAAATATGTAGCGATAGATTTTGACATTTTTTATGATTCAACTTTCCTAGTTTACACTTAATAGTTAGCAGAATTTTGTTTTGCTATTATACTGATAAAAGTTTTGTTTTATTAGCAAACACCCACAATAGTCGAGCTTGCTGTCTTATGGACAGCTCTTGTTTCTGTTGTCATAAATCTACAACAGCTCTACAACAGCATTGAAAAGTATGTAGCTCCTCTATAATCAGAAATGATTCAGTGGAAATGTATGTATCTGTCATAACAATTGTAGATCAGCATTCTTTAATTGGAAATGTGTTATATACTGTTGTAAAACAAAGGTTATATGATTTTCAGATGCAGGTGTTACATGTGATATCATTTGTGATAGAACGTGTTGGTGTTCAGATTCGACCGTATGCTACATCTTTACTGTCTTACCTACCGTCATTGTGGGAGGAGTCTAGAGATCATAGCATGCTGAAATGTGCAATACTTACCACCCTGATACATCTGGTACAGGTAAATGTCATGTATTGTTTATATGTACACATAGAATGCCCTCTGGTGCTCGGGCGTGTATTGCTTACACATACACATAGAATGCCGTCTGGTGCTCAGTCATATATTGCTTACACATATACATGTACAAAGAACACTATCTGGTGATCGGGCTGTAAGTTTACTCTGACTCCAATAGTGATTCTCTCTGAAAATCATCACAGAATTAACAAATTGCAGCATTTGACTATTTTCAATTAAAATCCAAGCTACTGTTGTTCATACAGTCAAACCTGTGTACAAAGACCACTGTCGGGAAGCTACAAATGTGGTCTTTGTTTGCAGGTGGTCTTTATTCACAGGTGTGTCTACTATATATGAATAGTGCACTGTGAACTCCCTGCTGGTCTTTGTTCGCAGAGTGATCTCTATTTGGAGGTGGTCTTTAACACAGGTTTGACTGTAGTTTTAACATTTGAGACTGATTATATCGACTGGAAATGAATAAAAATTAAAACATGCCAGAAGTCCTATTTGTGAGAAAGTTGGCAGTTTCTTACATAGGGTGGGAATCTGGTATTGGTTCTTCCCAGGAATGATGGTTGGGTAAACTGTCCACCAGTGTATAATTGAAATACTGTTCAAATCAGCAGGAAAAAGGGAAATTAATTTTAAAATGCTTTGGAGAGTGAGAGATATTTTTCTTCACACATTAAAGATCATTTTTCTTGGAAAAAAATGTACATCACTACACAAATCTTTACTATGTTGCAGGGTTTTGGTAGTTTAAGTTCTACAATGTATGATTTCCTGCTACCTGTGATAGAGTTGAGCACAGATACGAAGCAGCCGGAGCACGTGTACTTGATGGACGACGGTCTTGAACTCTGGCATATCACCCTCACCAACGCAGAGAAGCTCACCCCATCTCTTCTAAACTTGTATAAAAATATGACAGAATTATTAGGTAATTGTATGAATGTATTATAGTGAAGTTTGGCTTTTAGAACCTTCCCAATGTTAAGACTGCTCGAAGACCACATGCGTACATGATTTATATACATATATTTCTTACTTTGTCTGCTACTTTCTGTGTATTTATGTGTGCACTGTAGAGGTGTACATGTACTCCAAGAGTTCTGTATACAGTCAAACATCTCTTAAGCGACCACACAGGAGGAAAACTGAAATTGTGGTCTCTTAAGACAGGTGGTCTCTTAACTTAGAATAAATTGTTATTATCTTAAATTACAAGGGAGGAATATAAAGTGGTTACATATGTCAGGTTGTTGCTTAACTCAGGTGGTCGCAAGGATAGGAATAACTGTAACTTGCTTTTATATACAGCTCTGTGTCATTTTCTGTAGTACATGTGAACATTTCAATTCCTTCTTTCAGAGATTGGGTCTGAAAATCTAAGAATAAGTCTGAAAGTAATAGAGGAATACATATTGCTTGGTCCAATGGAATTTATGGAGGTTAGTGAAGTTTTTTGTTTCATATGTTTTAGGAAGTCTGTCCAAATGTTAATGTCCCAAAGGATTGTTTCTCAGTTTACCTAATAATTACTGTAAATCATAAAATATTCATGAAAACTTTATCTTCGTGTTTTTTTCGTGAGGACATTTCAATTCATCGTTTCACTAATTCAACAATCTCCGGAAATTATCGATACTGTGTGAAGCAGTGCGATCACTTATTTGTGAATTCATGGTCTCGTGAATTCATGGTCTCATAAATAACCCAGAAATAAAAGATCACAGACTTTTTGTTAGGTGAATACAATGTGATTTACAGTACAATGTAGACATGCAAATCACCAAAATTCTTGAATGTACACAAGGTTGATACATACCGGTACATGTACAGTGTTTAAGCTAGGATTTAAAAAAGGCATGTCTATTTTGTCATTAAGTTCAAAAGAAATATGCTCATTAACACAAATGCAAAGATCCTGTCAAAAAGGGCATAGCAGGGTGCCAGAGAAAAGGACAGGGTGCGTCACCCTTCTATTTTATGATAGACTGAACACTGATGTACTTAAAGTGGTATACAATTTACTAGACCGTGAGTCGGTTGAGAGGTCGCAATATCAAAATTACAAAACAGTTAACCCTTTACTGATGTATAATGGTTTATGTTGGAGAATCAATTTTAACAATTTTTTGCAGTAAAATCATATGACTGTATATCTGTTTTTCACAGACATACGGTTGTAGTTATTTTATTGTAGCATTATACTTATGACTTGTTTTTCTGTTTCAGCAATATGCAAATGACCTAGTGAAATCATTGTCGGGGCTTATAACAGATCTTCGTACAGAGGGAGTTATTCTCGTACTTAAAGTGATTGAGCTTGTGTTCCGATCGTTCCCTTCAGAGGGTCCCCAGGTGTTCTCGTCAATGTTACCAGGATTTCTTCAGTCTATCCTTATCTCTGATGTGAGTACATGAGATTAAATTGAATGTAAATGAAGCGTTTTATTGTTGGTACTTACTTGAATGTTGTTTTGAGTCATTGACTTTTTAGCTCACCTGGCTACGCCAGGGTGAGCTTTTCTGATCGATGATTGTCCGTCGTCCGTCAACATTTTGATTCAAATGACATCTCCTCTGAAACCTCTAGGCCAATGTTGATAAAACTATGCAGGAATGTTCCTTGCATGAAGCTTTACCAAAATTGTTCAAAGAATTCCATTCCATGCAGAACTCTGGTTGCTATGGCAACAAATAGGAAAAACTTTAAAAATCTTCTTCTCTGAAACCACAAGGCCTAGAGCTTAGATATTTGGCATGTAGCATTGTCTAGTGGACCTCTACCAAGATTGTTCAAAATATGACCCCTGGGTCAAAATTGACCCCGTGGGGGTGGTCACTTAGTTTTGCATAGGAATATATAGGAAAAACTTTAAAAATCTTCTTCTCTGAAACCACAAGGCCTAGAGCTTAGATATTTGGCATGTAGCATTTGCTAGTGGACCTCTACCAAGATTGTTCAAATTATGACCCCCGGATCAAAATTGACCCCGCATGGGTGGTCACTTAGTTTTACATAGGCTTATGTAGGAAAAACTTTAAAAAATCTTCTTCTCTGAAACCACAAGGCCTAGAGCTAAGATATTTGGCATGTAGCATTGTCTAGTGGACCTCTACCAAGATTCTTCAAATTATGACCCCCGGATCAAAATTGACCCCGTGGGGGGTGGTCACTTAGTTTTGCATAGGAATATATAGGAAAAACTTTAAAAATCTTCTTCTCTGAAACCACAAGGCCTAGAGCTTAGAAATTTGGCATGTAGCATTTGCTAGTGGACCTCTACCAAGATTGTTCAAATTATGACCCCTGGGTCAAAATTGACCCTGCACGGGGGTCACTTAGTTTTACATAGGCTTATATAGTAAAAACTTTAAAAATCTTTTTGTTTGAAACCACAAGGCCTAGAGCTTAGATATTTGGCATGTAGCATTGGCTAGTGGACCTCTACCAAGATTGTTCAAATTATGAGCCCTTGGTCAAAATTGACCCACAGGCCTGCTTTTGGGCATTGGCTGGGTCACATTAGTTATTGCCCTTGGTTGCCCCGTTATATAGGGAAAATCTTCTTGTTTGAAACCACAAGGCCTAGAGCTTAGATTTTTAGCAGCCCCTGGGGTCAAAATTGACCATGCCCGGGGGGGGGCGGGGAATCATTTGTTCTACAAAGGCGTATATAGGAAAACTTATTTGGTATATAACATTATCTAGTGATCTTCCACCAGGCAAGTGGACTTGTACCAAGGTGAGCGATATAGGGCCCTCTTGTTTGCAAACTTTTCAATACATTATTTATTGACAGTCAACATGAAAACAAGGTAAGTTTTGGAAAGGATAATTATGTGATTTCTATTATTAAGTTAAACTGTCTAAATGTCACCAAAAGAAAATAAGGAATAAATAATGCTTGTGCTTGTGTTGGTTCTCTAAAGGTTTAATTTAGTAGTGTTCCTTTAATTAAGACCACCCTTCGAACAAGAAAAATTGGTCTTAATACTGAATCGGTCTTATTAGTGAGACCTTTTAACTATGATTTTGACCATTTGGTTACAAAATGTCTGGTCTTAATATACAGTAGAGAAGGGTGGTTCTTAATAGCAGAACTTTAATCTAGTGACCTATATTGTATCTGAAGAATAAATATTTTTATTTTATGGTAACTAAAGAAATACTTTGTTCTATCAGTGAAATATATTTGGACAATAAAGATATCATATCAGTCACAGTCACCAGTCACAGTGTGACTGGTATAGGTCTGCCGGAACTACTTTTTTCACTGGAGCTTAAACATAATTTAGCTCTTGTTTAAATACTTGGCATAAAATAAAACAAAAATTTGTTTGTTTGGAGTGGATATAGAATATTTCACAACTCAAAAGTGATTCAATTTTCACTCACACTCCGCACTCATGAAAATATCAAAATTGTTCCACTTTTCGTTTTGATAATATTCCATATCCACTCAAAAGTAACAAATATCCTGTATCTAAGTTCTACTTATACAAAACAATGTGTGATGTACTGTGTGCCTGCATACTGTATAGTTACAAAACCATTGCACAGGAACATCCGATGGTGATGTCCATCTACGTGACGCTGTTTGCAAGGATTATCTTACAAAACCAGGACTACTTTTGGACATTTATAGATAAGATTGGTGGCGAATCTCACACACAGGTAAGAACACACAGCTGTAGTCTTCAGACAGTAGTGCATCCTTAAAGCTGCTTACTCTAAGATTTTGATGAAAAAATAAAGTTCTTCAAACTGTCTGAAAATAACATATTTTAGAATGAATAGTCATATTAAAATGTTCCAGTATAAATTCCTGTAAAGTATATCTGTATATATTTGAAGTTAATGTTGCAAAATTATAAATCATTACAAACACTTTTGAAAATCCCTATATAACCATATTCTAGATGTAGTGTAGCGGTGCCGTTAAACCAAACACACAAACATTTTCAATGGATTTTTTGCAGATTGCTTCATGTACTATGTTGTTTCGTTCTAGCCATTACTTATAATGTCTTAGTTTATATCTTTGAGAAATTAATTTTTATTCTTCTGAAACTGAACAATCAGTTTTAAGGACATCTTCATAGCAGCAGCTTTTTTTAAAGAGTTCTTTTTTTCTGATTTACTAGAGGTCCTTTATTGTCCTGATTTTTAGCTCGACTATTCGAAGAATAAGGAGACTATTGCACTCGCCCCGGCGTCGGCGTCGGTGTCGGCGTCGGCGTCTGCGTTGGTTAAAGTTTTTAATAAAGTCAAATATCTTGAATACTATCAAAGGTATTGACTTGAAACTCAAAATGTATCTTTACCATCAACATCTACACCTGAGGAAACAATCCCCATAACTCTGTTTTGATTTTTGACAGATTTATGCCCCTTTTTATACCCCCAAAACGAAGTTTAGGGGGGTATATAGGAGTCACCCGGTGGTTGGTCGGTCGGTCGGTCGGGCGGTCTGTTGCATTTTCCTTGTCCGGAGCATAACTTGAAAACTACTAGTTGGAATTCAATACAACTTCATACAATGGTCAAGCACATTGAGAGGAAGTGCAGTGCACAAGAACTATAACTCCATCTGGACTAATTACAGAGTTATTGCCCTTTGTTCCTTTTCCTTGTCCGGAGCATAACTTGAAAACTACTGGTTGGAATTCAATACAACTTCATACAATGATTAAGCACAATGAGAGGAAGTGCAGTGTACAAGAACTTTAACTCTATCTTGAGTATTTACTGAGTTATTGCCCTTTGTTAGTTTTCCTTGTCCGAAGCATAACTTGAAAACTACTGGTTGGAATTCAATACAACTTCATACAATGGTCAAGCACATTGAGAGGAAGTGCAGTGCACAAGAACTATAACTCCATCTTGACTAATTACAGAGTTATTGCCCTTTGTTCCTTTTCCTTGTCCGGAGCATAACTTGAAAACTACTAGTTGGAATTCAATACAACTTCATACAATGATCAAGCACACTCAGAGGAAGTGCAGTGTACAAGAACTATAACTCTATCTTAAGTATTTACTGAGTTATTGCCCTTTGTTAGTTTTCCTTGTCCGAAGCATAACTTGAAAACTACTAGTTGGAATTCAGTACAACCTCATACAATGGTCAAGTACATTTAGAGGAAGTGCAGTGCACAGGAACCATAACTCCATCTTGACTCATTACAGAGTTATTACCCTTTGTTACTTTTCCTTGTCCGCAGCATAACTTGAAAACTTCTGGTTGGAATTCAATACAACTTCATACAATGGTCAAGCACAGTGAGAGGGAGTGCAGTGCACAGGAACCATAACTCCATCTTGACTAATTACAGGGTTATTGCCCTTTGTTACTTTTCCCTGTCTTGAGCATTTTTCGAAAACTACTAGTTGGAATTCAATACAACTTCATACAATGGTCAAGCACAATGAGAGGAACTGCTAAGAACAATATCTCTTTTTAGTTTGTTTGCAAGGTATTATGTTACCACGAACTTCTTCAGTTTATAAAGCAATCCTTTTGGGGGTATTCATCACATTTAGTGATAGCTCTAGTTAACTTAGAATTTTTGGTTAAAGTTTTTTATAAATTCAAATATCTTGCATATTATCAAAGGTATTGGCTTGAAACTCAAAATATATCTTTACCATCAACATCTACACCTGAGGAAACAATCCTCATAACTCTGTTTTGATTTTTGACAGATTTATGCCCCTTTTTAACTTAGAATTTTTTGTTAAAGTTTTTAATAAAGTCAAATATCCTGAATACTATCAAAGGTATTGACTTGAAACTCAAACTGTATGTTTACCATCAACATCTACACCTGAGGAAACAATCCCCATAACTCTGTTTTGATTTTTGACAGATTTATGCCCCTTTTTAACTTAGAATTTTTGGTTAAAGTTTTTTATAAATTCAAATATCTTGCAAATTATCAAAGGTATTGACTTGAAACTCAAAATATATCTTTACCATCAACATCTACACCTGAGGAAACAATCCTCATAACTCCGTTTTGATTTTTGACAGATTTATGCCCCTTTTTAACGTAGATTTTTTTGTTAAAGATTTTTATAAATTCAAATATCTTGAATACTATCAAAGGTATTGACTTGAAACTCAAAGTATGTGTCTACAATCAACATCTACATCTGAGGAAACAATCCCCATAACTCTGTTTTGATTTTTGACAGATTTATGCCCCTTTTTAACTTAGAATATTTGGTAAAAGATTTTATAAAGTCAAATGTTTTGAATACTATCAAAGGTATTGACTTGAAACTCAAAGTATGTGTCTACCATCAACATCTACATCTGAGGAAACAATCCCCATAACTCTGTTTTGATTTTTGACAGATTTATGCCCCTTTTTAACTTTGATTTTTATGGACTTAAAATGACTTAAAATGTATGTTTACTGTCAACATCTTCACCAATGTTTTTGATTTTTGACATTTATGCCCCTTTTAACTTAGAATTTTGTCACAGTTTTTACCAGACTAACATGGAAATACTCGAAATGGCTTTCTTTTGAAATATCATAGAATAATTATGCAGCATGCAGCGGTCATGCTTTTTTAATTCTATACATTTCAATTTTGAAAAGTTACAAAGTTATTCATGATCAAATTTACAAGGCTATGTATTTCTTTGAAATTATCCCCTCCTCCCTCCACTTGGCTTACAGAATCCAGAGTAAGGCTTTGAATGTAATGTACATTTACAAAGGTCTTTGAACAAGTTTCATATCTTTGACCTTAATTCTTACAGACAATTACACAATACTCCTGTTCTTTGACAAAAAACCCATTTTACCAACAACCTTTCGAATAGTCGAGCGTGCTGTCATGTGACAGCTCTTGTTTTAATATATTGTCAACTTACCTAATTTTAACAGTAAATTGGGTCAAAAAATGAATGACTATGTATGTTCAAGAAGTATCTAATAATCCATTCCTCTGAGTGATCCAGAGCTGTGGTTATTCATTTTGTTGTTTTAAGTAGAAAAAATAAGACCTTAGAATGGTTTCTGTTTTATAGTCTAAATAGGTAATAAATTTCTTTGGAAACAACAGAAAAGAAATGAACCAGCTTTAAGAAATGTCATGGATTTGAACAAAGCTGCGAACTTGACCCTTTGACAGAGAAAATTTGCAATTTCTTCTGGTGGATTGGGAGTCGAGCACTGGTTCTTTCCAGGAATGCTGGTTATGTAAATTGCCTACCTTCACATAAACGAAATATTCTTGAAACAGATGTAAATGCCCTAGGTGTGAAAGCTTTGAAATGTCATCCCCCATTCCATTTAAATTCTAATCTCCTGTCCATTTTATCATTTTCATCACTCATCAGTTTTGCAGACATTTAGAAGTTATATAAAACTTCATTTTTCAGACCCTTCCTGTAAAGTATATACCTTTTTAAATTTTTTCATTAGCTTCCCACTTTGATGAAGTCATTCCTGACATCATGGCTGGAGACTGTGGACAGTATGACACAGCCTGAGAGAAGGAAGCTGTCTGCACTAGCACTAGCTAGTCTCATAACTGTAAATAATAGGTAAGGACGGAAGTAGTTAACATAGGTGTTGGTTACTAGATCACAGTAAAACCAGGTTTTTATATAACACACACTCAGATTCAGCATACAGCCTACAGGGTCTGGCTAATGAAAGGCAGCAAATTGTTTATTTAAAGTTACAGTGCTCTGAAATAATATCTATTGAGATATATGCATTATTTCAGGTCCACATTTTCTATGCCTGTCTAATGCTTACCAAAAGAATTCGGGATGTCCTCATGCTGTGTCTTCTATTACCATGCTTGTATAAAATTCTGCAAACATGATGGTTATGCTGCTATTTAAAACTGTACGCTATAGGTTTTGAATGAAGCACACTCAATTCTTTATGTTAGAGAATTTGCAGTATTGGAGGGGGGGGGGGGTTGTGGATAGATGTCTAATATCAGTCCTTTCTCGAAATGATGGTTTAGTAAACTGCCGCCCTATACATTACTGAAAAATTGCTTCTATGTTTTGCAGTGTGGTGCTTGAAATGTTTGGAAGTATAATGAGTGTATGTGTTCAAGTTTTACATGATGTTTGCCGAGTGCCTGTGGATGAGGAAACTGTGATACAGCTAGAGTAAGTACTTGATTGGTTGTAATACAGCTGGAGTAAGTACTTGATTGGTTGTGATGCAGCTGGAGTAGGTACTTGATTGGTTGTGATGCAGCTGGAGTAAGTACTTGATTGGTTGTGATGCAGCTGGAGTAAGTACTTGATTGGTTGTGATGCAGCTGGAGTAAGTACTTGATTGGTTGTGATACAGCTAGAGTAAGTACTTGATTGGTTGTGATGCAGCTGGAGTAAGTACTTGATTGGTTTAGTTCACCTCATTCTGATTATGTTTTGCTTGTTTCTGGAAAAAATGATTCTTATCAATTCACTGTCCACAGAAAGTTGTCTTCCCATGATACTATTGCATTGAAATTTTTCATTGCCCTTGTGATATCAGTTACACTAATTACATTAATCTAATCCATTAATTCAGTGCCCTTGTGATATCAGACGGTGATGAGAGAGGGGAAGAAGAAAATGAAACGGCACATGAGAAGAGAAAAAGATCTGTAAGTCTACCAAAGTTCAACCATTTATGAATTGCCTCAGAGTACAACAAGCTTTGAGAATATTGCCAGTTAAACCTGAAAATTTAGGAAAGGCTTAAAGAAACTCACACTGGTGTAGGATCCTTTAAAACTGTAGTCACATGCTGTATATAGACGAAAAGGAAAGATAATTTTTTTCTGAAACCGCTCAATACCTTGATAAATGGTTTTACAGAAGTGCATGGTCTCTCCGCATCCCTTGCATTATCACTGTATTCTTTTATTACTGTATACATTATTATCATCTGAATCCCTAGAAGCTTTTAGTAACATTTCTTCAAAATTTTATTTCTTTGCAGTTAACCAGAAAAGACCCTGTTCATGCTATACCGCTGAAGGACTTTGTGTTCCAACAGTTGAGACAGTGTCACAATATCCATGGTGACAAAGTGTTTGATGAATTGACTCATCTGATTGATCCTGATGTATATCTTCAGCTGCAACAGTTCACTAAGACTTGATGTTGCCATGGTTACCATCATGGCGATATCTTGTACATGCGGAGATGTGAATTTCATCCAGTCGGCATATGTGAATAAGGTCAAAGGTGAAGAAAAATAATTCAAGATGGTGGACAAATATTACAGACGCAAATAATCTATACTAAGCTGTTGCTAGCTTGGAGTAAATGAGGCTATTTTAGCATTTTTACATTTAATAATTCACTACAAAATCTATGCTTTCAGTTTTATGAAGCAGTTGAAAAATTTTGCATTAATAGACATGTAATGCCTGTATAGTGCACATTGTGATAGCTTCAAATACACTGCTACCTCTATTGAATGTTGTCGTAAATGCTTGGAAAAGTTCATGCTATAGTTAGAGTTCCCTAATAATCCCTAATCCCAGCTGTGTACTTCCAGACTTGTGTTCAGTGGCTTACGTGAATATTGTGATACAGCTTGAATCTGCTGTGTGAAACTGTACAGTAATTGGATCACAGAAGTGGTCAAAATCTGTAGAACATGTTCTTTGTGCATTGGTAAATCATGCAATTTTACAAAAAAAAATCAAATGCATCTAACCAAGCATTGTGTAGTTGTGATATACAAAATACATTTGTACTATGTTTCTGGGATATTTCTGTTAGGTGTCAATATGTGCATCAGCTCTTACACAACATATAGACTGTGTGATTTTGTGTACACAATAAGGAATCACTCAAATGCTTAGGGGACTTTGATTGTATTCTGCATGGTTTTATTGTCAAAAATCATTTGTCACGAACTGGGCAGATGTTTATGTTATGTTTAAAGTTATACTAGAAATCAATGTTTTACAAGACCATAGTCCAGGACTTCCTTTAGCTCCACTGTCCTACTTCACAATACCACAGAAACCTATAGTAGTTATTGATATTTGATGAATGTCAGAATAACATTTTAGACATGTGAAACATGTGCAGAAGACATGGCATTTTATTGGTTGGGGGAAAGCTTTGTTTTACGGTTGATTTAAAAGTAAAAACTAGGATAATATTCATGATTTTAAAAGTATTTATTTGTATTGGTACATTGTAAAGGATTATGCGATATTTTCAGAGATTGCAATAATATATTCAGGATATTATAAGATAGTCAGTTATCATTTTTACAAGCTAACTTTTACCAATTCAAAAAGTATGGAAGAATACATTTTGAATACAGCCATTGTTAGATTTTGCCACAGTGAGGCCCATCTGCAATTCTAAATATCAGTATTTGTATTGCTTCATTTACCTTTCAAAGTGACCATCATAATTTTAAGAAAGACAAAAGAACTGATTTATGCTCGGAAAAATGAACATTGCCAAAGTTTTAACAAAAATATATGATCGTGTTAGCAAGTTTTAATTCAGTTTAATATCGTAGTGAAAATTGTTTCTGGCATTGATGGTCCACTTTTCATATAAGGTTTCTATTCATTTCCGTTGATGAATGAATATTAACGAAAAAAACAACAACAGAAGTTGCTTCTTTCATGTTGTCAATGCATTTGCATTTGGAATTGTGTTTGAAGCATCTTTTATGACTGTATTCAGCCATTTTAACTCTATGCCTCATACACATTAAGCCTTATCAGTGTTACTTTCCTAATGTAGATAATAGCATTATCTGTACACTATCCCCATACAGGTTATTGGTAAAAATACAAAAAAGGTACCTGTGTTATTCAAGCTATTTGTTTTCTATTAACACTTCATTTAATCATTTACTGACCAATACAAAAGTTTTTCATGATAAAATTTTCTTTCTAATGGTATAAATTTCAAAATTGTGTGATGAATATTTCTTGAATTGTGAGTCTTAAAAACAGTCATTTCACATTTTTAACATATTTAGGCATTTTCAATCTAAATGTATTTCCTTTCCGAGTGTTTTTAAAAGTAATTGAAAGAAGACAGCATAATTTAGAATCTAACTCTCATGGTGTTCGAACACAAACACAAACTGAAGGGTTATAAGTTACAGGAAAAGGGATATAAACAATGGGCGTGTTCTAATCATTTTTAATTTTCATTGGATTATCATGTTGACCAATCCATTGTATTTTTTGGGGGTTATGAAATCAACAGATATTCATGGGTCATAAAATTTGATTAATATTTAATGTTTTGATAAGAAACATGATCAAAAGAAATTTAATCAGCTTATAAAAACACTTTGATTGGAGATCATTGAAAGTGATGCCAAGGGTCATCTAATTGCTTTGTTTTGACAGCTGTGGTCAATATACACACCTGATTATGTAATCATTAATCCCATATTGTTCTGACACATGCTTTATGGAATTCAGCAATTTAATTGGTTGTCACATATTCCCTAAGGGAAAATTGTTAAAATCAGGTCATGTAGAAATTTTATCTGCAACATTTTTTTCTGTAAAAATCTGTTATTGTCCTGTTAGACAGTTAGAAAAATTCTACCTGTCTTTAGCTGTAAATTACCAATAACTTTCTAATACTAACTACATATTTTTGTGAAAGATATTTATTGCACTAGGATTAAACTTCACCAAAATGCTTTTGTAAGAAAAATTGTTTTTATACTTTATTGATTTTCTGGCATTTAAACCTGACCATGTTGAAAGGAGTAGAAAGGAGTATCTATGAGGTAGTCAGTAGAGGCGTTAAAAGGAGTATGTATGGGGCAATCAGTAAAGGAGTAGAAAGGAGTATCTATGAGGCATAGAGTTAAAGGGCACATAATTTAACAGAAGTTAAACTGCATGTATTTTCTTGTATTTAAAGTCACTTGGTCAAAGTTAAAACAGTAAAAAAATGTACATGTATCATGGCTTTAAGCATATGCACAAAAAGCAAGGAAAGCATGTATAATTACCACTGATTTTACAGATGTAAAATGTTCCTCAATAAACACTAAGGTATAAAACTTGCTAAGAAAAATAATTTTTGTTCAACTTTCAAGACCCTGTTAAATATAGATCTAGATCAAACAATTTTTTAAATGTGTATGCTTGGTAATTTGTTTAGATTTACTTCTTGTATATCTTTAGTTTTACATTTGTACAAATACTCCATTATTTCTGGGTAACACAGGGGTCAATGCTTACATGGGAATATGACTGTCTCTTATATACATTGTGTAATGTCAAAAAAAAATCATTTTGTGAAGTAGAAAATATCATGAGCAATATCACACAAAAATATACACATAAACAAAATGTAAAAAAAATAGTTAACACATTTTTCTATATGTAAAATCTCTACTATATGAGTGAAACTTGTGTAGGGAAATATACATGTATACAGTTCTGTGCTACATATAGTTACTTCTACTTTTTTGTTTGTAAAACTGTCTTCTGATATGTAATTTTGTTTTGAATTTGGTTAATTCAAAGTGCTATATCTGATGTGCTATGAAGTTTTACATTAAATTATTTTTGCACATGTAAAAAGAGTTTGTTATTGACTTATTGGTACCTGGCTTCTGTTAAGATATATACCTTTTTAGACAGCTACGTTCCGAAGCAGACGACAAATGCAGTGTCGTCTGATCATGATTTTTGGATCACAGTTCTTCAAAACACCCCTATTTAAAGAGATAGACTTGCCCAAATGGGAAGTCAAAAGATTTGATTGTAAAAAATCTGCGTGTAAGTAGATTAGTGTATCTGCATGCATACAGTACTATGATGTAATTCAAGTCAGTCGGGCAATCCAATCTGTCACCTGTCAGCTCACCTATACGATTTGTCTGGAAGTGATCTATCGCAACCTTCCGAGGATGGATGTGTATGTTGGTTTGCACACGTCCGTCGACCTGTCGAATCAATAATTAGAGAATGATTTTGCCTAGGTTCCTCAAACTTGGTAGGTTGGTTGTTCATGGCAAGTAGATGACCCTTATTGATTTTGAGGTCAAAGGTCAAGGTAACAGTGACCTTTAACACTAAAACTTTGGACTAGTGTCGTCAAACTTTGTTGGTAGGTTGGTCATGCAGGCAGATGGCCCACTATCGGTCTTGATGTCAACAGGTCAAATCCTTTATCCGATCAAACTGGGTAGGTTGATTGTTCATGGCACGTAGATGACCCATATTTAATTTGAGGTCAAGGTCACAGTGGCCTAGAAGGAAACGTGTCCGATCAAATTCTAGAGAATGCATTGTCTTGGCGTCCTAAAACTTTGTAGGTAGGTTGGTCATGACCAGTAGATGACCCCTATTGATTCTCAGGTAAACATGTCAAGGTGACGGTGACCTTTACGTATTACACACAATTTGTCCAACCAATAACTAGAGATTGCGTTTGCCTAGTAGCCTAAACTTTGGTAGGTTTGTTGGTCATTACAAGTATATGACCCATATTGATTCTGAGGTCAACATGACCTTTATTTCAAAACAACTCGTTGGCTAATTAGCTGCCATCACGAGATTGGCATACACTTTTTAGAAGCATCTCTTATTTCCTTTTGAATTTCTTCATGTTTAATATATCTTTATATGCATACATTTTCCCGATCCATAAGCTGTAGTACGTTGCCAAAAAACGCAAGAAACCAATCAAGAAGACCAGAGAACAGAGGTTGAAAGCTTGTTTCTCCATCCAAAATTGATTTTAAGAGTCTATGTCTCAAATGTGAGTATTAGCACTATAAGGACCTTCATACGCTGAAGAGTCTGGTTTTTCAACAGTCGTAAGTGCAGATTCTGGGGTAACTTCTTCTGTTGGCCAGTGAAGACCTACACACAGCTGGTAGATGTAAGCACCAAGAACAGCCCCTATATGAGGTCCTACCACAGGGACCCAAAAGTAGTTATGGTCTCGATAACTGCAAAAAGAGAGTACTTTATGTTTGATGTATTAAGAAATTGTTCATAAATGAATTTAAATGTACGAAATCGGGCAAGCAATGAAGCTACATGTATATGCAAAGCTGTTACGATGTTGAAGGTTGTCCCGAGCTGCCATGGACTCGGGTGAGCAGTAAAGCAACATCATGGTCCTCTTGTTTATTGGAAAAGCTAAGTGACTGACTACTGTTTGACAAAAAAAAGTACAAGTAGGCCTAAATCCGTTACAAATTGTGTACAGTTTGCCCTACAGCCGGATTCAATCTGTTACTTTCCATACATTCGTGAGGATCCGACATGGCTCTTATTTCCGTTTAAAATTCTTTACCAGTTAGCGGCAACTGATTAGTGTAGATCATGATCATCCTGTACATATGTGCAGTGTAATCATGATCTGCACTGTTCGCATTTCAGTCTGTAAAATCCCAGTAGGTAACCATATAAATAACTAATAGAGCTGTCCGAACTGATAGACGGAAACTCAAATTTAGATATTCAACATGATAAGGGGAAAAAACTTAGATCGTTATTCTATTCTAGTCTCACCTTTGTACATACATACATATAAAATATTAACATATATAATTATCTGAAATGTACAAAACAGCGCCAAAAAGACTAAGAACAGCATAAAAGGTACCATTTCTGTACACATGTTATAAAATATTCTCAACTGAAGATTAAATATGTTCACAAAGGTTGTCAACAATCAATCTCTAAACACTGCAATCATTTACTTTAAAATGGATTGTACACAATTCGCTGCACATTTTTTGTTCTTTTCCGAGCATTTTACGACTCGGTGCACACTACAAAGCCGAACAAAAAATGCGCCACAAAATCATGGTAAATATATTGAAAGTTGACAATTTGCAACGAGAAAATATACTAACGTAAACGGGTCTGATCCCCAGCCCGCCACTGCCGTGAAGATTCTTGGTCCCAAATCTCGTGCCGGATTGATTGCGTAGCCACAGTTCATACCAAAGGTCATTCCTATGACAACCACTGTTAGCCCAATACATAAAGCGGACACACCTTTGGTGGGCTGCATGTTTCTAGGGTCGGTGATTGCTAGAATGCCAATCAGCAGCAAGGCTGTGCCTAATATCTGTTGAGTGAACGTTTCAAATGTGATAAAAGATACAGTGTTTGCTAAAAAAAAAGGATGCTAGTACAAATTAATTTAAGCAGCTCGTGCAAATTAAAATTACTGCATGACCACAATACTTAATTTTGATTACTGTGCGCATATAATTAAATTTATCATAAATAGGTACTGTATCACCTACTTATTTATATTTTTCAAGACATAGCTTTTGAAAATCAGTTTTAATCGCAGTTGGTGTACGCGTAAACAATTGCATGATTACTAAATGGAATGATTTGTATAAACCTAAAGATTAATGCTTCTCGTTTGCTAAATAATGATCTATTTTTGACAGTGTAGAATTAATACCTGATCCCCGAAACAGTTCCACGTAGACACATAAGTCTGCGGGTATGTAGCCCAGATGCCTGCTGTGGCGAATTCACCCACCACTTGACGTGTGCCGCCGTCAAAATTGTCTAGGGCATCTAAAAGAAGAAACTAGCTGAATTGCATAATTGAAGAAGACCTAATGTGTTTAGTTTAGTACGCTCTTTGTACATTTATTGATTTATTCGCACACTAGAATTGCATGAACATGTACTCTGTTTTGGATAAGATCCATTTGATTTTTCTTCACGATAAAGAAATGCAAATCGTAGAAATAATTATAACAATAAGAAGAATATTTTAATGTCAATCCTGTTTCAATGTGTTCACCTGCCGACAGAGGGCACGGTCTTACTATTTATGGTTTCGTTCCTATATAACACACCAAATAGCTCTACAAATGTCGTTATATAGCTATGTTTTCTAATGGGTAGTTATACTTTGAAGGAACCATACAAGAACGTGTGCTCCGACGACATACCTCCCAGCATGCATTAGTTTTTTTTAATTATGGTGTTAACTGTTTCCTTGCTTTTGTTGTATAACAAAGCGTTTTCTCGTTTTAACGAGATCGTTTCTCATCGTGATAATTTTTCTCATTAAAACTGTTTAATTATGATATATGCCCCAAACTTAATATTTTAAATGACGCAGACAAGAAAAGCTCGACAAAATAATTGTAAATGAATTTAAACGACTAAAATGTTTCATAATTCTGGTCTTATTTATTCTCCAACTTGACAGAGCAGCAAAAACAGTTTCGGCACCATGGGGCTTTATTTGAACAAACCTTGATGGTAGAGGACCCACTAGATGATGCTACACAACACTATCCCAGCCCTGTGTGTGCCTTGCGGTTTCAAATAGGAGGACTTTTGTATGTTTTTAAGTTATTGGGTAGTCATGTCAGTGCTTGTTGTACTTTTGTCATCATCTCTGTGTGCATTTTGAAAAGTGGTGTGTGCATTTGCAATATCGATATGTCCATATTGCAATTAGGTAAGTTGTTATATAGCTTACTTATTTACAACACAAATGGATAGATTTAACTGCCATCACTACATAACGATAGTTACGTCACACACTGGCATATGCACTTAATATACTGACTTGTCTTGAAACAAAGAGGTTATATATATGCACAAAACAATTTGCAATAACCACACCACGAAATGAAAAGTTCTTTTTGGAGACAGCTGTGGCATTCCATACACAAAAAACAGCTAATGTGAAACTAAAAATACATAGTTTACCATAGTATACCAAATAAACACACGCCGATGCAACAAACGCTCCGACATACTGTGCCAACATGTATGGGAGGACTTTCCTCCACGGGAATCTTCCTAGGCTGGCTTGTGCAACGGTTACGGACGGGTTGAGATGTGCCCCGGACACACCTCCAGCCACGTAGATACCCAACATCACTGCTATACCCCAGGACCAGTGTATAGAGAGAGAAGATCCTAGTTCACCCTTGCTCAGGACCCTTTGTGCGACGGATCCATCGCCGAAGATCTTAAATGCAGAAATACATATATGACATGATAGACATGTCTACGTCCCTGTAAAGGGTTTGACAATAGATATATATATATGATATGATATAAAGTAATATAATGTAATGTTATAGAGAATATAAATAAATAAAATATAAATATCGGAAAATGACAATAAAGAAGACAATTTAGTGGCCCGGAGGTTGCGGGTTCGAGCCCTACTGGGGTCACGACCGTACCTCCAAAATATGACACCAGTACTGGTTTTTAGGAAGCAGACTCGATAAGCGTAAAACTTTCTTCACAATCGAGCTAACATAAATTAGTATAAACTAAAATAAAGATAAATGTAAGGTAAATATAGCTAAATACTATAACTATGGTGGAACTCGGCTATACATTACAAAAGAAGGACAATGAGGCCCCTGTGACACTCACCTGGTAACCATTGGCCATTATACAAGATCAATAACGGGGTCGCAGAAAACAGAGTAAAAGTAAAGTACATATACAGCGATTGATAAGTTTTCAAGTATGTTTGAAGGCTACGTGTTGTTTGAATTGAGAGAAAACAGCTTAAAGTCAAAGTCATCAATGAAAAGGCTGCGTTGAGAATCGTTAACTGCACACTTGGTCCAAATTTCATGACGGTAGCTCAAACAAGAAAGTATATCAACAAGTCGATGCCATCTTATATAAGCGTTGATATTTGTTTGCAAATTTTAACAAATTGTTAAAATTTTATCACTATATCTTCAAAAACAAAAAAAGGTACTAGGCCAAAAGGGCTGGACTTATTTTGATCCCAGTGGCATAATTTGAATATCGTAGGATTGCACCCTTTCTGTTGCCGTAGCAACCAGAGTTTTGCATGAAATGGAATTCTTTGAGCAACTTTGGTCGAGCTTCATACAAGATTTGAAGAAATATTGTCAAGTAGTTTCAGAGGAGATGTCGTTTGAAGGAAATGGTGGACGAACAGACGGATGGACGGACAATGAGTGGTAACAAAACTACACTAGGATTGTGTTTGATATGTAAGCGAGTAATAGGATGTAGTTTGTCATTGCCCATAAGACATAAAGACATTTATTTGACAAGATCCGAAAGATTAACATGAATTCATTCACGCCAAATTAAGAACATGTAGTGGTTTCTATAATTTTCAGAAAACAAACATGAATATTATTTTGAAGAAAACAAATTAAAAACTGTTTTAATTAAAAGTGTTCTCGGGGTTGAGAAACGGTACTAGTGCAGATTTTCGTTTTGCCACCAGTGTTAATTTTTTTTATATATAATTCACTATTTTGAAACAACACTTAGCATGGTTAGCAAATGCTTAAAAACTTTACAAACCGTCAATTTTAAATGGCTCTAGATACAAATATTTTTTATATATTCCAAAATTTATTATATGAAAAACGACATATTTTGTTAAGTTAAAACGACAATAATTCAAATATTATTATCATTAGGTCATAATACAAGTGGTACTTGGGTAAAGTTTTATCAAAAGTAAACGTAAACTAGTAGATCTAGTAGTAATAAGATTGTAAACTTGGCGGCAAATAAATTATCATTGAACATACATTTCTATGCCACGGCTTTTATTTAGTACTTGAACGTGTATAAAACTTTCAAAAGAAATTGTGAAGATATGCTTGTATTTCTATTCTTTAGTAACTCGCCTATTTCAAACAGAATTGCAGACATTTTCTGACGGACAGTTTACCTAGCCACTGTTTCATGAGAAGTATCAGCGCCAGAACGCTATCCTCAGTAAGAAACTGCCAGCTTTCTCGCATAAAGTAACGACGGTGGTCGGTAGCGGGTTCGAACCAATGACAATCAGTAAATGAGAGGTAGCAGTGATTTCAACACTCGACAACGGCGATGGTCTATTGGATAAAGTAGTAGGCGCGCCGAATGGACAAGGATGTGTACAGCACCCTTTTATCGGGTCGAAAAAGCTTTACTTGACATGAAGGTTGATGTTATCAGTTTGATAAACTACTGACTTGTTAAAGAATGTGTTTTGTATAACGCTAAATGTGATTCAATATTTAGTAGGTCGAAACTTGACATATTGACTGTTACATTACAGCAAGTTATGGAACGCCAAATCCACAATCAATGAAAGTTTGCAGTCCCTTCTGATGCTATACTTTTATTTTAGAATATTGAGCTACGGATGAACGTTTTTCGTATTTTAAGCAAAGATCTATCATAACTTCCTACATCCAGTATATGCAACAGTTTCTGATATGGTTTTGAACGTTATCTGAACTGTCACAATTTTACGATAACATATTAACAACAAAAATGTCAACAGTATTACAATTAATCATGAACTGTTTTTTCGTTCAGACATATATTAACACTTTTAGAACATCGTTATTAATATTCTAAGAAACCGTGATTTATCTCACTCACTTTTAAACGTTGGGGAGCTACTTCGGTCAAATCCTAGTCAATTAATCATATGACACACGTACCAAATTTTTAATGCATGGGTAACAACTGGATAAAAATGACAGCATTATTAATATCATCAACAAACATAAGCAGACGAAAAAATAGGTTCGTTTATTCTTTACAGCAAAATTATAAGTTAAAGTACAGATTTGTTGTTGTTTTTTTCATTATAACAACAGCCAAACATACCTTAGTTTTTTATATTAAAATACAGCTATGTAGACACCTATGCATGTATTTTATTAAGATTTTGTCAGTTTACCACTATTATTATTAAACATTCATTTTGCAAACCGGTTTAATGCAGTAAGCCTCATATGTAAGTCGATTTAAAAATGATATTCTACGTATTTCCAGAAGTAAATACTTAGCACTTACCAATAGTATAAAAGTCCCAAGAAATTCGGCTAAACATTCTCGGGCAAGCGCACTTTTTATTTGTAACTTTCCCATTTAAAATTTCAGTGCCCTGAGATAGAACATGAATTTATAATCTCAGCTAATAACACTTCTGCAGATATCAGCCAGCCTTGATAACTAAGTGTTTAGCAAATAATCTGAATCACATCGCACATCAACGTCAGTTATCAAATCTATATTAAAAGTTTATCAATTTTGCATTCCAAACTACGATTATTTGAACAACAAAACACCTTTTTTTATCGTGCAACAGTTTCAACCAAAGTTTCGCTCATCAATCTTTACCTAAATAACCAGTGTTAATGTGTTTATAAACAAAATACCACGTTGTATTCTAGGTTGCTATTTATATGCCTACTTCTATGAATGAGGGCTTATCAGCTAGTAACTGGGTCAAGTCCATGATATACTATCCGTGTGAAAGATTCCGATACACACACGATTGAGATAGACAAGATGTGTTAGCCTTGTTGTATATTATTAAAGGAAACTGTCAGAATATTGTAAGAAATTTAGTGCCGATATTTTAAAAGTTTAAAGATGTATAAAGAAATGTGATATACAGGTGAAAATAGACTACAATTGTGGTTTCTAGACTGGCTCCAGTAATTTTCCCTTCAGTTCTTTAATGGCATATTCATAGAAAGTCTACCTAGACAAATGGGATCAGTTGTTGTGGCCAGAATTCTGGCCACATCTGTAATTGCCATGACAGAAGGAATCATTGAAGATGTCTTCATGATGTAACGTCACCCTACACTGACTTCTGTAGCCCCCATCAAAATATGTTATATAATAAATCCGAGAATCCTTTCATCTGTCTAGAAAACAGATTTTACTTTGAGTGATTAGCAGGATCATACATATCACGATTTGGAGTTCAGATGTGTAGTAATCTAATCACGAAGGCCACTGGCTACATTGAAGGTATATATAGTCCGGTGCTCTATGGATTGATTTAACTCTTCAAAACAAATCATAACATAGTAAATATCCAATGTACAGTGAAATGGAAGCTTAAATACTATCAATTATGAGAGTCACACACTTAAAATCGATTTTTCATGATGATCCACTGGGTGTAAACAATGCTATTTATGGTGCAATTTTATATAATATTTCGTGATTTAGAGTTAAAAATAATCATAATGTTTACGACTTTACATAACTATCATTAAATCTCGATAAACTTTTACATAGATGTACAATTTTTGATAATCAGCGTCTGATTTTAGTTTAGTTCCGAAAAAAATTCTAAATAAACAGATATCCGATTTTGGCGATAACGACAGGACGTTCGGTGAAATACAAGGCAGATTTCACTATAACATAAATAAATGTAAATCTTTTATTTTTGTCATTAAGTTCCATTGTATAACCTTATACATCAATTTGAAGGTACACAAAGTATTTTTCATATGTACACTTATAAGGACAGCAGTTCTGTCCGGTTCAAAACTGTTTAATTAAACTTTAATTGTGCGTTACTTATAATTTTTTATTTGCAAATTTATATTTTGAGACTACTTGCTACATCACAAGGATACAAAAACATTCAATCAACCGTAACGGCATAAACCATGAATTTCACATTTATCTAAATTTTATGTACATGAAGATTTTTTCACAAAAAATTCAAGTGATTTTTGTTACCAAAGGATAGTCCTACTGAAAGACGTAAACAATTAGACGAGCTCTCAAGATAGCAAAAATTGCGCGTTAACTTTTATGTTTACTGGAGGTCAGTGAGCCTTCAACACATATTGCACGTGCGTTAAACGCCCACGGACATTCTTTTCGACGTCACGAACATTGAAAATGTGTAAATTGATTCGAAAATGATGATATTCTTATGCTTTTCTAATCATGAATAAAACATCCGATTTCAGTTTTTGTGTTACTTTAATTAAACCGTTCAGAACTTTTGTTCTTAAGTATATTTCAAAGCTCTTACAATATTTGCTAGCAAAACAGTTGATCCTTTGTTACTTAGCTTCTTTTAAGGTTTGACCAACTTTGACCCCTTTGGTCTAGATAACGATGATAAAATTAGTTTCAATCACACAAATACAGAAGTCGAATTGGCATTAACAACTTCGTTTTTGATTAATATTTGCAAGAGAAGACGAATTTGCAACGGCTGCCCGTTGCCAACTGCCAATTGAATTGGCATTGAATTAGCAACCGGCAGCTGGCACGTGGCAGCTAACTTCACGCACATTAGTTTAAAGGGAGTAGCACATTGTGCTAGTTTCAAAGGGTTAACACATTGTGTCACATCCCTATGTTTAAAGTGATATTAAGTAATCATGCTTATTCTGCGATCTTCTAAATCAACTGTATCAAAGTTGCCTACAAATCTCTTCGAGCATGCAATTAAATGTGTCGTATAAAATTTAAATGAAAATATTCCTTTAGTAAATTCAACTTGCTTCTGTCTGGTAACAAAATACACATTTACATTGTAGAGATACAGAAATCATACGCTATCTTTTATTTGGAATAACGATGTGAAAAATCAGACTTTAAAAATAACTTGAAGTAGATAACTTATTTAAAGAAATATGTGTAAAATATAGTATTTGTGAGTTCCTTTTTATCTAAAGTTAAATTTATGCTAAAATGGTCATGTTACAGCATTTTAGGAATGGAAACTGCTGTTTTTAATTTGCCGCCCTTTCGATCAGACGGTAGCTCATTAGCTTATTATGGTTTGGTGGCTTAATTTCTCACCGAGACTCGCTCCAAACATTCTTGATTGGTGCTTTTCAAACCGAGAAATGGACAATTGCAATAGATGACAAAAAAACTGAAGGTAACTACATGCTGATCTCCATTTCATATTTTGTAACATAACCGACCCTGAACTATCTTTTGTTGTTCTTTAGCCTCTGATGTCGCTGTTTTTGTCAAATTTAATAATCTACCCATTCAAATAAGATTATTGCAGCGTGCAAGTGTTTGTGCGTGATTGAATGTCGCACGTACTGTTTTATAAAGTTAATGTATAAGTTGCATGTATACATAGTCTGCTTCCTTCCTCGTATTTGTAAGATTTCCTTTGTATGGAACGCCATAGCTGCCTTCTATACACACTTCTTAAATGGTGATGTCCTTTTGATATATGGTGATGTCGTGTTGATAGATGGTGCTGTGGTTTTGATATATGGTGCTGTGGTTTTGATAGATGATGCTGTGGTTTTGATAGATGGTGATGTCGTTTTGATAGATGGTGCTGTCGTTTTGATAGATGGTGCTGTGGTTTTGATAGATGGTGCTGTAGTTTTTGTAGATGGTGATGTCGTTTGGATATATGGTGATGTTGTTTGGATATATGGTGAGGTCGTTTTGATAGATGGTGATGTCGTTTTAAAGGTGGTGACGTCGTTTTGATAGATGGTGTTGTGGTTTTGAAAGATGGTGATGTCGTTTTGATAGATGGTGCTGTGGTTTTGATAAATGGTGCTGCGGTTTTGATAGATGGTGATGTCGTTTTGATAGATGGTGCTGTGGTTTTGATAGATGGTGATGTCGTTTTGATAGATGGTGCTGTGGTTTTGATAAATGGTGATGTCGTTTTGATAGATGGTGCTGTGGTTTTGATAAATGGTGAAGTCGTTTTGATTTATGGTGGTGTCATTTAGGTATATGGTGCTGTCATTTTATATATGGTGCTGTCGTTTGGATATATGGTGATGTCGTTTTGATATATGGTGCTGTGGTTTTGATAAATGGTGATGTCGTTTTGATATATGGTGCTGTGGTTTTAATAGATGGTGCTGTCATTTTGATAAATGGTGATGTCATTTTGATATATGGTGCTGTGGTTTTAATAGATGGTGCTGTCATTTTGATAAATGGTGATGTCATTTTGATATATGGTGCTGTGGTTTCTATATGTGGTGCTGTCATTTTTATATATGGTGCTGTGGTTTTAACAAATGGTGATGTGAGTTTGATATATGATGCTGTCATATTTATATATGGTGCAGTGGTTTTGATATATGGTGATGTCCTTTCTATATATGGTGATGCTATTTTGATATATGGTTCTGTCATTTTTTATTACGATGATGTTGAACTATTTATAGATGGCTTAGTTGTTGACCGGATTAGGTTGGTGAGGATAAAACTGTTATGACACCGTGAAAATGGTCAGTTGGTATGAGACGCCTAAATACATTTCCATAGACTTACATTATAAGGGTTTCTTCCGGTGCGACTACCCAAAATCTCACCGACTGCTGAAATGAACTTTATTTTGTAGAATCATCCTAGTCCCACATAAAAATAACAAAATTTATACATGTGATCCAATACTTTATGCCAGTAATTTGGGGCTCAATGACACTACCCCCATTTTTGTGGCAATTTTAGTGGTTACCGACCAAATATGTCAGTATTTTCAAATACCAAATATTTTGATTATAATTTATATCAAGATTTTTCTCTTCATATTTCATTTGTGATCTATCATGCAGCGATTATTTCAAAGTAATTTTTCTTGTATGCATCCACTTAGTTTCAGCCAATCAGCAATCAAACACATAGTGTAGGTCCGCATGTTCCCTAGACAGATTGCTTTTGTACGCACTTAGAACTCTTTCAAATAATAAAATAACAATTGCTGAAACAAAGTATAGCTTTGTTTTAAGTGCGTACAAAAGCAATCGTTTCAGTCTTTAGGTATGAGACGCCTAAATCGGTGAAAACCGGAAGCAGGTTATTTTTGTCTAGGGAACATGCGGACCTACACTATGTGTTTGATTGCTGATTGGCTGAAACTAAGTGGATGCATACAAGAAAAATTACTTTGAAATAATCGTGGCATGATAGATCACAAATGAAATATGAAGAGAAAAATCTTGATATAAATTATAATCAAAATATTTGGTATTTGAAAATACTGACATATTTGGTCGGTAACCACTAAAATTGCCACAAAAATGGGGGTGGTGTCATTTAGCCCCAAATTACTGGCATAGAGTATTGGATCACATGTATAAATTTTGTTATTTTTATGTGGGACTAGGATGATTCTACAAAATAAAGTTCATTTCAGCAGTCGGTGAGATTTTGGGTAGTCGCACCGGAAGAAACCCTTATAATGTAAGTCTATGGAAATGCATTTAGGCGTCTCATACCAACTGTCCATTTTCACGGTGTCATAACAGTTTTATCCTCATCAACCTGATCCGGTTAACAACTAGGCCATCTATAAATAGTTCAACATCATCGTAATATAAAATGACAGAACCATATATCAAAATAGCATCACCATATATAGAAAGGGCATCACCATATATCAAAACCACTGCACCATATACAAATATGACAGCATCATATATCAAACTCACATCACCATTTGCTAAAACCACAGCACCATATATAAAAATGACAGCACCATATATCGAAACCACAGCACCATCTATCAAAATGACAGCACCATTTACCAAAATGACAGCACCATCTATAAAAACCACAGCACCATATATCAAAACGACATCACCATATATCAAAACGACTTCACCATATATAAAATGACAGCACCATATATCCAAACGACAGCACCATATATCAAAACGATATCACCATTTATCAAAACCACATCACCATCTATCAAAACGACATCACCATTTATCAAAACCACAGCACCATCTATCAAAACTACATCACCATATATCAAAACTACAGCACCATCTATCAAAACGACATCACCATTTATCAAAACCACAGCACCATCTATCAAAACGACAGCACCATATATCCAAACGACATCACCTTTTATCAAAACGACATCACAATCTATCAAAACCACAGCACCATATATCAAAACGACATCACCATTTATCAAAACCACAGCACCATCTATCAAAACAACAGCACCATATATCAAAACGACATCACCATTTATCAAAACCACAGCACCATCAATCAAAACGACGTCACCACCTTCAAAACGGCATCACCATCTATCAAAAGGACATCACCATATATCCAAATGACATCACCATATATCCAAACGACATCACCATCTACAAAAACCACAGCACCATCTATCAAAACGACATCACCATCTATCAAAACCACAGCATCATCTATCAAAACCACAGCACCATCTATCAAAACCACAGCACCATCTATCAAAACGACATCACCATATATCAAAAGGACATCACCATTTAAGAAGTGTGTATAGAAGGCAGCTATGGCGTTCCATACCTTTGCCTGAGCTGAAATCGGTAATGCTTGGCGATGGTAAGGGATTACGTTGCCATCATCCTAGTTAGACATACAATCATTATCATCAAATGAAAAGCAAACTCATATAACTTTTAACATATCAAGCGCTTTCTCTAAAGATTTCCAAACTATTGAATTCCGCAAAAGATTTATTTTTGTCTGAAACAGAAGAACAACGCGGATATCCCTAAAAAATAGAGAACAAATGAAACAAAGTAGCACACAAAAATGTACTTGAAAGTTCCTTGTTGAGAAGCATTTGAAGTATTGGAATACTTAGCAGCCATATTGTAAATGTAAGTGAAATGTATTTTACTGAAACCTTCCGAAAAAAAGCGTACTGTCGAGAATATATACTTTAAATGGGTTATTGAAACGACTGGATGCGTATTTTTCTTCTTCTTGAAAGCACTGAATAACTGTATAGTATGATATACACTTGACAAAACAGCTAAGTACTCCATTTCATTCTACGGCATAACTGTTATGCGGTAAAAATTAGTCATCAGACGGAAACGATTAAACATTAATAATTGTTATAAAAAAGGGTTAAACTTTTGTAAATCATTTTAGGTTTTCTTAAAACTAGTATGTTTGAATTGTATTCTTTTTTAATGTTTTTGTAACAGACGTTAAAGGCCATTAGTGTCACAACTTTCACATCATAATTATGCATTTTATCTTTTGTTATGTTTGAAAGTGCTAAAGGGCTTTGACGGTGTTACAGATAATGTCAATCTGACAATCTGATAAACTTTGAGACTTCCTGATGACCATTTAGGGAATTTAGAATATGTTACATATATTTTATCTTTATACTTGAACTTCATTGGTTATATTGTTAATTACTTTTATAAGGGTTGTTTGATTGGTTAAACGAAACTCTGGCAAGATGTATATAATTTTTAATTTAGAAATGCAGAAGGAGAGAGAAAAAGAAGATCAGACTTGGATTTCCAAGTGAACACATAACAGTGGTTATCCACTAGAATAATAGAAACGATATTGTTGTTAAAAAGTTTATGTTTACGGATAACCGTTTACTCATATTTGTTGAATTGTTAAACTGTGTGGTTTTCCACGGTGAAAAAAGGGACATTAAAAGATAAAACGGAATTGAGTGTTTTTCATTCTCGACATAAAACTAGGGCCTGTAGCAAACAGCAGCAACTGCATATAATTCATATATAGGTCAGTTTGATTCTCTAAACAAATGATACTGATTTTTGCCTACAAATGAATATAATTTCTGCTATGCAAAAACTTGAGTAACTCATCCTGAACTTTGCCGAAACACCATAAATTCAAAGATGTTTGGATTTTGTTTTGTTATTCATCACAAAGAAGATGATCTAAAACACTATTGTATCCTAAATTGTATTGTTTACGTTATGTTATGCTGTCCTTTTCGTGTAGAATTAACCTATTAGACATAAAACATGTTAAATTGCACCAGGGTACACTAACTCATGGCACAGCGGACTCTTGAATTACGTAATTTCAAATTACCTCCCATTCATATGAAAATCAATAAAACTTCTTTAGAGAAAACTTATAAATCCTTTTCTACAATTACTGTACAGTACGTAACATATTTTGAACCATAAACGTATGAGGGAAATTAGCTTAATTTTTATTTTCGAGAGCAAACTTGCATTTTTTTTAAAATTTCCTCTATTATTGGAATACGTAGTACATTTGTGTATATAAATTGAAGCAAAGACTAAAGTATTTAGCACTAGGTTAATCACACCCTAGATCATATTGGTCGCCGTGATTGACCTACTCTTTGACAACCAATCAAATTCAATCTTTGGCAAATACTGGCTGGAAATTGCAGTCAGGTAAATCTCTCCTATTTTCGGAAACAGAAGAACACTTTTGATAGGTACAGGCATGATTGGAGACATGCCGAGGACTCGTCCACAAATTCAAGCCAATATATTTGCTGTTATGGACGGACCTTTATAAAATTTCGTTGAAATCAAATCAAAGTATTTAGCAAATACAGCAATACTTCATCATTGAATAGATGAAATAGAGCCATAACTTTCATTGTTCTCTACAGACAGACCGACCGACCGACAGACAGACACACGAACAGATATCTATCGCGCCCGAGAATCTTTCAACAATAAACCTAAAAGAGAGATAGATAGAGAAATAGCAAAGCAAATGGGATTATTATGTGCAGACGTATCAAATATTGCAATATTCTATTTTGTCTGATTTTCATTGGATAATTTTGAATTTCATATTTTTCATTAGTTTAGTTCAAGTTGCATAAAAGTTGTTGTAAGATATGCAATATGTTTGCATTGATATCCAATGAGCTCCTTAATTATACGCAATGCGTTCATTTGAATTCTCTAAAGTTGTCTAGTTGATTTTTGTCCTACAAAGATAAAACAAAGAATAATAGTTCGATTCCAAGCAGCGAGCTGTTAATGTACTTTTAACTCAGTGTAAAGCAACGGTAAAAACCGAGGAAAACATACAAGATGTAGCCCAGGGGTCAAGTTCAGACTATATCAGCTGGAGTAAGCTTGGCTTTTCGTGTTGTTGTACATGAACGGAACTTTTTCGGTGTGTTTAGGTCCTGAGGGATATTTGTCGTTTATGGTGTTGTTTAATGCATTCGAAGCCTCTCGGTGTAAATTAATGTATGTACTTTAAAGATGTAATATATTACAGGATTCTCAAACGATGAATATCCTCGTGGTTGGAAAAATGTCTCTATTAAAACGTACTTGCTATTGATAATGTCACGAATATTTCCGTTGTCTCTAGACTAATGCGTGTAAGAGTACACGCAGCAAACAAAACGCACTGTGACTTCCTTAGGAGTTATTATAATTTAACACCGACTTTCAAAAGTGTTTCAGACATGTTCAAACGGACAGTTTACCAAACCGGCGTTATGTGGAGCAAGGTCTTTCAAATAGTATACTATTTGAAAGACCTTGTGTGGAGGAACCAGTACTATATAGACAGCCATCCTCAGTAACAAACGCGGTAATGTTCTAGAGAAATAGTTTATTCTACATTTGTATATTAAGTCGTACTCTTAAGCTATAGAAATCCGTCTGGCTTTGAGTACATTAAAATGAACTTGCAGTCAAGTTAAAGGCTACCTTCGAATAATGACCACCCTGCGAATAAAGACCAACAGGGAGATCACAGTGCATTATCAATCTGTGATAGAAACACCAGCGAATGAAGACCATATGCAAACAAAGACCACATTTGTAGCTCGCCAAACACTGTATATAGTTTTCTGTGTGCTACAGAAAAAAAAATATTTTGGAAAAAGCTGGAATGCTTTCAACGTTCATTTTAGAAGGAGTTTAATTACATGATTACGGAATTCTTATTCACTTCCTGAGGGATATTTGTCGTTTGAGAATCATGTTGTGTTTTAAAGCGTTAAAGTGCATCGTGTAAAAAAACCTCTTCGTTCTTCAGAAGAAATTTAGAACACGAAAGGGATGAAAAGCGCATAAATAAAAACAATCATTATGATGAAAACTAAATGAAACATTGCTTTAGGAAACAACCTCATCAGAAAACCTCAGGGAAAGGTACTTTGCAAAAGCACTTAAGATGTTTTATCCACATCATTAACATGTGTCGCCAGTGATGTAATACTGCCTTATATTGTTCTGAAAATTCGGCTAAATTATTATTGGGATCTATTAAGGTCTGGTAATGTTCTATTCAAAGTAGGAAATGTCTTCTTTTAGTTTCTCCGCTTAAATTATGAACTCAAAATTTACAATTAAACGCTCTAAAGGTAAAGGGGACAGTAGTGTCATGGAAAAAACAAGCAGCTCAATCTATAGAAAACACGTAGGAAGAAAACAGTCAGTGCTTTGTTTTTGTAGTAAACCGGTTAAATCCCTATTTTACCGGAAGTCAGATAACCGACCACCCCCAATAATCTCTTCTTGTTGGATTTTGTAACTTTCTCACATATAAGGATTCATTCTCCTATTAAAGGGTTTGGATCCTCGAGGGAGCTGTGCCAGAAGGGGTTTAGATCCTCGAGAGAGCTGTGCCACAAAGGGTTTGATTCCCAAGAGATCTGTGCCACAAGGTGTTTCATCCTCGAGAGAGCTATGCAGCAAGGGGTTTGATCATCGAAAGGGCCTTGTCACAAGGAGTTTGATCCTCAAGATATATGTGCCACAAGGGGTTCGGATCCTCGAGGGAACTGTGCCATAAGGGGTTTGATTATTTTTCTATGCAAATAATAAATAAAATACTTTATGCACACATGCAATAAAACAAATGCCACCGAAACATTTTTATTGTACATAATGCAATGCAATAGCTATTTATTTGAAAGCTTCAGTCTAAAACATATACTGGATTATGTAGTTACGTGAAAAATGTAGACATACAATGTATACACATGTAATAATAGTCATTCATGTTTCATTCAATATGTTAAAACCTGAAATGCAAAACTTACAAGTTTCTCTAACTGATTTACAGATTCATTATGCTCTTTTTTTTCTTTTTTTTTGCAAAATAGAGATTTTTAAAGCCTTTCGCGTGATATAACTCTAACAGAAAAGATCTGTAAAAAGTACAACCAAGTCTTAGCATAAACTAAGCACATACACTTATCTTACATGGTTCACAACAGTGCGTTCGCATAGGGAAAACATTCAGTTCAATAAATCTCTTCTTGCTAGATACTTTATTAAATGTCATTGTAGTAGCATTTTGTATGCCTCTGCATACATCAAACAACGTTGTACACGTTTCACGACAGTAGGTATGAATTGAGCATTTCATTCTTTTATAATATTCAAACACAAAAGTATTAACTAAATATAGTCTGTCTGAATGACAGCGGACAGGTCCAGGGCAATACATTCAGGTAACTTTAATGATGCAAGCTCGCCTCGTTCAACCAAGATAAAAACAAAATTGTTACATGATAAATATATAACTTTAGACAAAGACTGTTCGTATATATGTTCATTATAGTTTTTCTCTCTTACACCATTTTTTTTGCTCATAAATGCGCGCAAACTAAACAAAAATCCGATACTGTAACATTGAATTAATATTCAACCGAAACGTAACAGTTGAACAGTAACTGTTTTAGCGTACATGCTGGAATATATAAACATGTTATGTAGTCTATGACTGGGACAATGACAATAAGAAATGTAATATTTTAAATGAAAATGCTATCAAAATAGTTGCGCTTCGTCCTCCTGTTTTGATCTATTACTTCAGTAAGAAATCAGTTGACATTATTTTTTAGATTTTGAATATATAACAATAATTAGCTACAATAGAAATATCAACATTAAACCTCTAGCCGATAGGCAGTCATTCGTCCGACTCTCATTATTTACCCCACTCTCTATCTAAGAAAAAAATGACAGTTTGTTTGGAGTCTTGTTCTGATCCTTCCCGTGGTTTGGTTAACTGCTCGCCTACTGACATACTTTTAAAACTGGGGTAGAGTCCTAAACAAAAACAATGACACAGTTAAGTATGATATACAAGCTTCGACAATAAAGTACGGGATTACGCTGCTGTGACGCAGCTAGACACTGTGAATGCCATCCAATTTATGACCAATTGAACGAGAAATTCAGACATATTCATTAACTATCGAGGGGATATTTATCGCTTCAGAATCCCTTTATTAAGCTTATAGTTCATCCTGAACTGAAACTCTGGAGCCTAAATATTCTTAAAACAGAAATTTAAACGAGACAGAAGTATTCAAGGGAGGAAAAGACCTGGCATTCGGTGGAGCAAAAATATTAATACTAAATTGTGATTATCTCTTTATTGCCTAAGGACACTGTCAGTACATGAGCACTGGCGGGGATCGAACCAGAGGCGAAAGCACTACCACTCGACCACGGAGGCTCCATTTTATGGAAAATGAATAAAGATATGAGTTTTGTGTTCGAGGCGAAAATGATATCAAATAGATTCTTTAATAATATTCAGGGATATTACTACAAATGTCTTATAAAACATCATATCTATTGTGAGAAACGTCGCAAGTGAAGTAATGTTACCATTTTATAAAAATAATTACAATTCACTTTTAAAATTCAACAGCCTCTAGAAGAACTGTTTTACATATTAAGACATGTCGTATTCTTTTTCACTGTAAGTATTGTGTGATCATTCAGTGGAATGAGCAAACTTGTGTCATATAAGATAACTGAGAAATCGATCAGTTAAACATCCAGAAATATATAAATATTGATAACAGATCGTTAATACTGCAACGATTTACTACAAGAATATCATTTGAACCCAAGGACAGTCAATTTTATATGTCAGACAGAAATTACGCGCAGACAGATTCCGAGAAAAATACGTCCAAAAATGTTATAATGCAGCTAAAAGACCTAGTCTGACGTCAAGCCCTTTTGATTTGAGAAACACATTTTCTGACCATAAAGGCTCTGGGTCCAGTCGAATTAGAAATTATTAATCTAAGGTAAAGTTGACAGCAAGGTTTGCCTCGAAAGCCAAATCTATATTACAACTATCTGCCTTTATAATAATTGACAAGGCCCAAGGAATTACGAATGACGTATTATACCAAAATTTAACAGTCTGATAGTTTGGTTTATTCAGGAAAATATGAAAGACTAAGACGATATTTATAATTATATCTGATTGTATGTTTATAATTTATACTATTTTATTTGCTTTCGGCGGCGAAAGAAGTTTTTACTACTTTGATTAATCGCTCTCGAGACTCACTCCAGATGGAATCAATCTCGAAGAGAAAGAAGGGCAATATGGAATTATTATTGCGTTTGTACGTTAAATAGGAAGAAGATGTAATATAGTTTTTCTCCAGGGAAAGAAGAAAAAATACTATTCTATTCTTTTTGAACTTGAAAAGCGTGTATGTGCACATATTAAATGATTCTACACCTGAAAGAATGAGTAGTTATAGTAACAGTAGCAGCAGCAGTAGCAGTAACAGTAGTAGCAGTATCATCAGCAAAGATAATTATAACAAGACTTAGCTGACGAATTTCTTGTGGATGTCTCAGATCATTCGTTACATAGTTTCGTTGACGTGACAATGCAGTCTCGATATTCGTCCAAACATTTGCTTGACCCTATTTAAGCACGTGGTTGGCCATCTTCACATGTTATTATCATTTTTTATATGTTACCTTTTTCTGTAAAGAACAAGACCTGTCACACCTAAGTGACGAATGTCCCTGAGGTCGTGCCGCTTGAATATGGTTCGTTTGCAATGCACTGCTATTCATTGCTAAAATTGCACATACTCAAAATGTGTTTTGCACATCAAGGGAATGCGATCTAACAGAAAGTTTACAGAAAATAAAGAGATATACTTTAAAAATAAGACAATATAGGGTTATGATTATTAGCCATTGCACTTCCCTTCAATGTCCTCTATCACTACATGCATTCTGAACGAATTTCCTTTAGCACCATTGGACAAAACATGTAAGAAAGGGGAATATCTAAAAATTAAGCAGAGTAATTATGGTTCTTGTACACTACACTTCCTTCACTGTATGAAACTTGATGTAATTTACTACTATGCTCAGTACATTTAAAAACGCAACATTTTCTAAGTCAAATATTTTTATCAAACAATTTTATGGAAAAAACAAATGCATATATTTTTATTCTCCACTCCATTGACTATGGTAATGTGATATAGTATTCTTAAATACGACACGAAAAAGTCTTGAAAGTGTAAAAATCATAAAAATCAATACTTGCATTTACATTTTGATTCTGTAATTTTTTGAAAAGGTAAACAGAGCAATATGTTTAGAATTTATGTCTCCTTAGAAAATCATTTAACAGCCATAATATTTGTCTTTACCAAAATAAAAACAGATTTTTAAAATCGCCGAAAATCGTAAAAATCTGGTATGTGTATTCATTTTGTAATTTTGTTAAAACTTGGCTACAATCCCCTTATTTTTTCCAAAAAAATATTTTGGAATTAACAATATTCACGACTAATTCCGCATTTTGTTTAATTGAAACAATCAATATTGATAGCAAAATGCCAGCCGGCGTTTTTTTCTCCCACAGTATACATCTGAAGATCAATTCTCCATTAATGTGAATACATTAAAGTTTAATTTTCAAAAAGAATAGTCTAGTATTGGTTCTTCTCAGGAACGATTGTTTAGTAAACTTGCACGTCTGTTAAGATGACCAAAAACAAGGTTGGAACAGGCGTTAAACTCCTACAACACAAAATGTAAGTGTTGCGTTTTTAAATGTACTGAGTATACTTTTGCCGTTATGCTCCAAACAAGAAATTTCAATAAAGGGTGTTAACATTTTTAAAAATAAGGAAATTTATGGTTATAGTTCTTTGACATTACTCGATCCCTTAATGTATTATTTGATTAAAAAAATTTGCTTCAGTATTTTAGAGTTACATACTCCGGACAAGAACATTTGTTAAACAGGGAGACAATTAAAGATTAGGCAAGGTAGAGTTATTGTTCGTGGGCACTGCTCTTCCCCCTAATGTCCTTTCTCGTTGTATGCAATTGAACACATTTTAATCATGGTTTGTCTTACCATTGTTTATACAAAAAGGTGCAGAGGGTAAAGTACAGTGCACTACATCGTGCAAAGGCAAGAGACGGAGACTCTTTGACAGAAATACAGGCTGTACAGATAAGAGTATCCCCGGTGGGAACTAAAGCGCTATCATTGGACAGAAAGTGGCGTCGTGAAGGCAGTATCATTTTGTGAAATCAACTTCAATATGACGAATTTCCTCATTTTCGACTTTAATTGAACAAATAATTATTGTTGCTTCACAAACCAGACGTGCTTCTGAAGACCGAAAGAACACACGCGGCTCATTTTGTTAACCAATTTAATTACTTCTAATTTGCGGTACCGTATACTGGCAACATTTTGTAGTTTACAATTAAGGAACCGATTTGCTTTATGTTCTTTGGTAAAGTTCGATCTTCGAACTTTTATTGTGCCTTTAAACAGGTCTTAATCTAAGTATTGCCAAAGCAACAAAAAGAGCATAGTTTCTCTTGAAAAAAAAATGTAAAAAAACAAAACAAAACAGTTGCACTCTTTTACTCTAACGGTAGGTGCAAAACATATTTTATTGCTAACGTTACGATTTAACACTAAATTGCTACTATCTATTTCTGTGACGCATTTAAGCCTCCGAGTGCCCCTTGCCTTATATCATAATTTGATGATTCATTCTACCGTGTTTGTGTCTGCTGGGTATTGGGTGTTGTTGATAAGCATTCAATCGAACGTCCTGTTTGTCCCATTCATACGAAAGGCGTATATAACAAATATGTCTACTAGTTGTTTTCTGAAAATAGTAGTTACGTAGCAAGGCTTTAAAACCGGTAGGGGACAATTGTATTGCTTGTACAGCTCCTATTCTTTCTTTGCGATTCGTCCATTTTTTGATACGCCAGATATACTTTGCACTGTGTAAATAGTGTATTTTTCGCGTGACAAAATCTGGCGATTCGACAGCAGGCAGACGCTTTCGCCAATTTTGGCTTCGAGAGAAATACTCCAATTATATAGCTAAAGGTGCGAAATGAATCTTTCACGTTTGTTTCTATCAGTTTTTAAGCGAAATATTAGGGGAAAATACGGAATTCAAGAGAGAAGCTCAAAAGGTGATAATGTCAACTCAAAGTGTATCTAAACTAAATCTCAAAGAAAATTATGTTTCGGTAGTAAAGTCTGAATTGTCAATTTTGAAAAATGAAAACTGTATAATCAAAGAAAAGCTAGAAGATGTTGAGGTTTCTTGCCAAACCATGAATGACTTTTGTGATGAGCTCCAAAGGCATAAAACAAAATGCTTCCAGTCGATATGTGATATAAAAACTGAAAATATGTAATTACGTAGTAGTGTTGAAAAGCCCGGCAAAACACAGAAATAAAAAATCCAAAACGCTGAACTTAGAAATCATGTTACAGAAATCAGATCCAAATCCCGACAAGATGATCTGGTATTCCGTGGTGTTCAGTTTGTCATAGCTAAAAGTTTAGGCCAGTCCAAGGGTACCAAACCACGACCAATTTTGGCTACTTTTGAAAGCTTTGATATGAAAGAAATGATTCGTGAAGCTGGAATTACATTTAATTCGAGAAAAGGTCGCCACTATCTCAAGATGTGGAATAAAGAAGGTGAAAACTGTTTCCCATATCACGAAAGTATAGACGACGAGAAGGGCACAAAACATAAGTATGACAAATTAACAGTAACTGGTCAAGTATTTGATACAGATACGGGAAAAGGGTTCAATCCAAAACAAAAAGAACAATTACTGACAACAAACAGTCCAATACAAACACAAATAACTGCTCGACAAAAACCGACATCACAGAATAATCAACAATACAATTCAAGAGACACAGAGCAAAAAAGATTGGTCTTTGAAACACCAACAACCAGCAGGTATGAGCCGCTAAGAAAATGCGAACAGCAAAATAAACATAAGCAAACTCTCCTTTAGAGGATACAATGTTAAAGCGATTTTGTGATGCTGAAAGTGTTTTTCCAACCGGGCCTCAAACGGACAATATCAATTACACAGAAAAACCGGTCAGACTACCACCTGATGTCTGTTGGCGGTCACTATGCCAGACAGCGAGATTTACCTGTCAATAAAGGTCCTTTTCGCACCTGTGAAAATTATTGTAATGAGTCAGCTGGTAGCGAAAAAAACGTGCAAACTGTTATAAAGTAATATCTCTTAATGCTTGTGGACTGAAAGCGAAACAAATTTGTGAAGAATTTTGCTCTTATATAGAAATGTTTAATATTGTTGGTTTTCAAGAGACAAAATAAGACTCAGTAGACACAATATCTTTTACAAATTGCGAATTGTTTTTTAAGCATAGAAAAGCTATAATGAAGCGTAAATCTGGAGGGTTATATATAGCAGTCAAACACTATCTTGCACCATATGTTACAGTCTTAATACAGACAGTAAGTTAGTTTTATGGTTTACATTGTCTAAAACAGTAACACAAACAGACGATGTTCTATATGGTGTAGTGTATTTGCCACCTGAAATTTTGCCCTGAAGATCATTTTAGTGAAATACAAAAAAGAATTAAATGTTTTGACAAGAAAATATTCAAATGTTTGCTTATTTGGTGATTGGAATGCTATGACAAAACAACTATTTGATTATAGAGAAATTGAATATAGTATTTTTCACGAAAATGGGCTAGATGATTTATTTGATGAAATCATTTCAGAGTTAAACGAATTTGATAAATACAATGTTTTACTGCAACGAGAAAATACTGATACATGTAGACAGAGTAATAGTTATGGTAATAAACTAATAGATTTTCTGCAATTTAATAACTTGTATATATTAAATGGTAGAACAAAGGGTGACCGAAAGGGTAATTTGACATGTAAAGGTGTAAGCTGTGTTGATGATTTTATTTGTTCTTCTAACTTATTTGAGAACGTGGAAAGTATGAATGTACATGATTTTTGTAACTTATTGTCAGATGTTCACAATCCTGTAACATTGTCTTTTTTCTATTGTATTGTGCAGATGTATATGCAAACACTAGAAATGGGAACCAAAGTTAAATCATGGGACGAAAATAGATCTAACTTGTTTCAGGAAAACTTAAATGAAGAACACATTAATGGTATTTTTGAAAAAATTATGCTCTGTTGAAAATAATTTTGAACCAACAAAAGCAGAGGTAAATGAAATCGTAAACGATATATCAAATATGTTTGAGGAATGTTCTATGGTTTCCTTTGGTTTTTGTAAAACATACAAGGAAGGTACTAGTTGTGAGTCAAATAATGAAAAGAATAAATGGTTTAACAACAAATGTAAATCAGCGAGAAAAAATATCCATAGAGCACAGTATTTATACAAACTTCGGAAATCAAATGAGAAGAAAAAGAACTTACAGGCAAAGAGTAAAGAATATTAAAAAATTACAAATAGCACATTTGTCAATTTTAAAAGATACAATGCCAGAAATCTTAGAAAGTACGAGACCAAAAAAAAAAAAAAAAAAAAAAAAAAGAAACTGAAATGTTTCTAGCATTGTTCAAAAACCTTATATGTCACATTAACATTTTACTGTTGCGTTGGGTGAGTTAAAAACCCAATTATCGAACTTTATCAAAAACGTTTGTGAAGGTACATAATAATAATAATAATAATAATAATAATAATAATAAAAACTTTATTATATGAAAGTAACATATAAGACATATCAAGGTACATAATAATAATAATAATAATAATAATAATAATAATAATAATAATAATAAAAACTTTATTATATGAAAGTAACATATAAGACATATCAAGAATTACAAAGTAGATCAAAATATATCTTTTTTCCATATGGCCTTCAAAATAATAATAATTAACAACAACAAAAAACAAAACAAAACAATAATTTAAAATCTCTCTCTCTCTCTCTCTCTCTCTCTCTCTCTCTCTCTCCCAATCAATCAATCTTCTCTCACACAATCTCAGATCTCAAACAGACAAACGCAAAAGTATGTAATACTTTCAAAAAAAGGTATTTTAACAGTCACTCTGTTTACATATATTAAAATGTCAACATGTATATAATAATGATGATCCAATATCAATTACAAATATCATCATGTACTTCATACTAATATAAACAAAAATTACAAAGTCCTAAAGAACACAAATATTCAAATTTCGCCTCTTTTGTAAACATTCAGTTAAACATTAAGAATGAAATTATGCAACAAAATGTTTTTGTAATTTTCTTTAAATATTTTTATGTTTGTTGACAATTTTATATCTAAAGGTATTTCATTCCATATGTTTTTACTGTAAAATGAAAACGTGTCTTTGTAATATTTTGTCTTAGGTGTTGATTGTAAAACAAGATCAATGTTAGCGATCGATCTGAGTTTATGCGTATTTCGCCTCGATTCACTAGAAAAAGTAACAATCTCATACATATAGTCTGGTGTCAATGTTTGATTAAAAGGTATTTATGTAATAGTAAAACATCTGTTTTACATATTTTTGCTACTATTATTAGAAAATGGTATGCAAGAAAAAGAATCTACACTGGCTGCACATGCAGATGAGAATATCCGGCTATCGGGTAACTGTTTTGGCGGTAACTCGACAGAGCCTCGTTACCGCCAAAACAGTTACCCTCGAGCCAGATATTCCCATCTGCACGTGCAACCAGTGAAAGATTCTTATAAACTGATAAATTGTTCATCCGGTCACGGCAGAAAGTAAACAAGAGCTGACTTTAAATAAAATACTATACACAAAAAGTAACTCCGAAGGGAGAATAATTATGAAACAATTCAAAAGTTCACTCTTTACTAAATATTTCGGCCTATTGGCCTTCTTCAGTAAATGAAATACACAAATTGTTTTTACATTTTCACATATAACGTTATTGAATAAATAAAATACTTTTTCAATCAGGTATAGATTTAAAAAATAATTTCCAGTTTTCAAAGCCTAAATAATAGAATCGATGCTGTTGAGGAAATAAAGTTCTTCTCTTTCTTTAACAACATTTAATAGAATAGAGTTTATTCCCCTTTACTGTTCATCGTATGGTTGAAACGAATAATCAAGGCACGACGATAGATATTTGCTCATTAACCTTGGCTTAAACCAAATGAATACAACCCTTTTCCGCATTTGTCAATATATTATGCGATAGTTAGATTGTTTTGTTGGTGACATTGTTGTTAGCGATAGTTTAACGACTTCTAGTTAATTAAAGGCATTTTATTTGAGAGGCAGCACGAATCATCACATTCAATTTCGATTCTATCTATGTCTTTGGTCCAGCTTGTTATTTATTTAATTATTGTATTCATGTTGCACGAGGAATTTACGTCATTGTGCTCATTAAATAAATGTGAACACGAATGCAATACACATGATTTTCACGAAGCTACGAGCAACATTTCAGTGCTTTTGACTGTTTGTAAACCGGTGCGATTATGATGACCCCAGAATCTTCCGACAGCTGAAGTGAAACGCCATTGTCGCTGATAACAACACTAATGCGCTTAAATATTTGACATGTAGCATTGCATAGTGGACCTCTACCAAGATTGTTCAAAACATGACCTCTGGGTGAAAACTGACCCCGCCCGAAGTCACTTGATTTTACTTAAAAGATATTCGTGCCTAAAACCGCAAGGCACAAAGCTTAGATATTTGGAATGTAGCATTGTGTAGAGGCTCTCTACCAAGATTATTTAAACCAAGAATCCCGGGTAAACATTGACATAGCCCTGGGCTCCTTCGCTTTCACACAGGGTTAAGTAGGGAAATACTTGAAAAGCTCCGAAACCAACAGGTCCAAAAAAATTCATAACCCTTGGGTCCAAGTTGCTCTCGCCTCGCTATGAAATGTGGACCATGCAAAAATAGCCATACATTTTTGAAAAATATTTCAATTTCGACATTGGCTACTTTCTTGTTTTTTAAATTTGAACTATACAGTATAAATAGTTTTGCATGCATAATTAAACTTTGGCATTTGCTGGCCTTGATCTTCTGACCTACATTTGTTGTACTATGACATTTGCTGATCTTAGCCTATTGACCATTTTTTCTGTTTTAGAAACTATATCAATGAAATTTGGACCATGTATACAGTTTTGAATGTAGATTTCACATTCAACAGTGGCTGTCCTTGACCTAGATTAACTTGCCTGTTTTCGAAGTTACAGCAATGAAACATGAACCATTGCAGATTCTAACTTTGACCTTGGCTGACCTTGCTCTTTAGCCTATTGTTTGTTTTTCAAGCTAGAGAGATGCAATGAACAGAGATATTGACTATCTCTTCAGTTTTGTCAACTTATTTCCACAATTCCTATGACTGACCTTGATTATGACCTTTGACGTACTTTCTTGTTTTAAAGGTCAATGATACTCAGGTGACCGATAAAGGGCTATAATGGCTCTCTTGTTTACAGGTTGATGTGAGGTAACAGTTTAAACATTATTAATCATGCGAAAAACATGAAACATGTTCAGCCTTCAAAGACAACTGTTGTTTCGGCCAAAGTATCTGCTGTCAGTGGTAAATAAAGCTGTCATTAATTTCTGCTTATGGACATATATTTACAAGAACTAATGCTACTGTCAATCAGACTTAGTTAATAGTAAAAGAAGTACGTATTTTCTTTGGGTCTGGTTCAAGAACGTTATCGTCTTACCTGTACTGAGAGAGGCTACTCCCATTCCAGACATCGAAAGCTCATTATAAGCTTTAGCTTTAAATATCTGCTAACTAATAGATCTTTGATATATTTAGCTTTTGACCGAATAACTCACTTTTGTACTATAGAGTTGTGGATCAGAAACAAAATTAATAGACGTTTTTTGTTTTTTTTTGTTGCCATATGAACCAGAGCATGGGCTTGACCTGTACTAATTCAATCATTACTTCCATCAACTTGTAAAACACCATTAGGTTGATCAAAATAACTTGACGCATCAGGTTTCACTCAGATAATCCTCTTTCACTAAAAATTTAATCTGATGCTAAGTCGCTTTAAAGAGTAAATGCAGAAAAGAGAAAAGATGCCATTTTTAGGTTAAGCTGGGCGTTAATATTTAAGTGATACCAGACTTCTTTGAGTTAATCCCGTTTTTTCATCAGTCAATGTTGTAAACAAAAGTTTTACAATTGTGATTTTAAAATGCTACCGGAGCTAACATATTTTAACAGAAATCCATATTTTACCTATTCGTTCTAAATTTTAAAGTCTTACTTTGATTATTCTCGTAAAATATGACAGTCAGTGGTTTTACAAAATCGTTAAATTACATGTGACATGTTTATGGCACACATGTTGCATAGTCAGAATATCATTAATAAAAAACTCACTTACAAATCACTTACAGGGCGAATGCTTTCCCGACTGAGCTTACCGGTGACATGCACATTTTCTCCCGAATTATGATTAAGACAGTACCGTGACATGAGCATCAGTAAAACGAACTTAAATGTTTCTTACATGTTTCAAATATGTTACCCGAATTATTGACCGTTATTCACTGGTCGAGAAAGTATAATTACTCTACACTCATGATTAACATTAGTTTGGAGATATGAACTATTTACGTACTAAAATTATTAAACCATTCAGGAAAATTTGATCTTTTTCATGCGGTATTATCCAATTAAAAAGCGCATTACAGACTAAAATTTTCGATTAAAAAACTTCATTGGCGGTTGAAAGGTTATCAACTTACTTAATACGGCTGCCCTGAAAAACCAAATTCATCCGTTTCAAAAATAAAAATAAATCAAACGTATACAATGTATCTGGTTTAATGTAGTTACTAAATTGTTTAAATGAACAAGTAGATTATATGCGTTTCGGCACATTTCATAGAAATATACAGTTACTAGTCTCATGTTAAAATACAAGAAAGGCCGCTTGTAGTACTGTTGTTTTTAATGGTGCCCTGTTTAACCGAACAACAAAACCTTTTTAACATCCAATATAACTGACAATGTTGTTGACGTCATCCAGCATTTTTGTCTTTTGATATGACTCAAAAATTGTTAAAGATTTCTGTTGTTTACGTAATTACGCCCTGTTTTAATCATTTAATCTGTATCACATTTGTTACTGCCGCTTTTATCAATCCTAAATATGCAGACCAAAATAAACTGAAAACAAGCATTAATTGAATCACCAGGTTCCACCTTGTTATTCTCTTATTCAAATAATCCTCTTTCGCTCTTTCACTTAAAATTTAATCTGAAACTAAAGCGTAACAAAATCATTTTTAAGAGGCTTGTCTAACGCGAGATCGTATAAAAATACATGATATGTGCTCTTAACAGCATCTTTAAATATTTGTAATTACATGTACATGTAGTATTTAACATATTATAAATATCAACAAGAAGACGCGGCAATGCCACCAAAGCAGGTTTAAACGGCGCCTGTAGAAATTGTAGAATTAAAAAAAGCAAGGAATTTTTTTTGCCTTAAACAATTAAAAAATTGAAGTAAAACACATTTGAAAATATATTTTTAGTAGCAGTGACCATGACCTGAAAACAATTTTGTTTGCTTAAAAAATTAAAAACTAAAACAATTTTTTTTTAAATCTACCAATTGAGCGGAAACCGTTGTTCTATTTTCAGTAACAGTTACCTTGACCTTGACCCTAGTGACCCCGAATGCAATTCCAAGCTTTCTCTCCACACAAGCTACCTTTACACCAAGTTTCATTACAATTGGTCACTCCTAACTCAAGTTATTGAGCGGAAACTATTTTTCTATTTTTAGTTACAGTGCCCTTGACCTTGAACATAGTGACCTCAAATGCAGTCTTAAGCTTCCTCTCTACGTAAGCTACCAATTCACCGAGTTTCATTGCAATTGGTCACTTCTTACTGGAGTTATTGAGCGGAAACCATTGTTTGACGCCCTCCAGCCCACCCGCTCACCCGCCCAACATACGACATCGGCATTTTAATAAGCAGGCTTTTTTACATAGCTAGGCAGTTCTGATAAGTAAATGCCACTAAAAGACATTAAAAGGTACTGATCGTACCGCTTTAAACCTCAAACGAGGATGGTGGACCCATAAAGCACATACAAACAAACAATAAAAGGTATCTAACGGAACTTTTGCGGTATTGTTTTCACATTATGCTCTTTTTGGAATCAGGAAACCCGAGTTCCTGTGTCTGCAGTAAAGCAATTTTTGAATAATTTTGTTGCCTTTACTGATGTTTTACAAGTAGTCACGGACATTTTATTGTGTATTGAATTTGTAGTTAAAGGTTATTTCTGAACTAGTATCAATTTAAATCACCCATGGTTGCATGCAGATTTCTTAAGCAATTTTATCCATTTTCTGCAATTTGTTACACGTAATTTTATCCATTTTCTGCAATTTGTTACACGTAATTTTATCCATTTTCTGCAATTTGTTACACGTACTTACATTCAACGTGTAATATTACATTTGTTCCGACTTTTGCCTGATGATGGCATACACTGACAATAAATGGCTGACATAAACTTGAGACCCACATATATGGATCAGCAACAAAGATTCTACTTGCAGAGCATATCGTGTGGATAAAATCATTGCAGAGTTATTGATATGACATAACTTTGGTGACATACGGCGATAACCAGGCATATGTCTGCGTGATAAGTGTGATTTCCAACAGTCTTGAATCTAAACAATTATTACTTAGCTAGAAAAAAACATAAATAACTAGGAAATGCTTAACGTATGATGTTTCTTTAGATGATTTAACAACTTTTTGTCATGATTTGTAGCTCATTGAAAAATCACATACGAATAATTCGAGTATCTCAGTACTCTTTCAAATTAAAACAAAATGTGCTCAAACGCAAATTAAAGGCTGTTAGGCTATGAGTCCACAAGATCCCAACACTGCCACACTGCCACAAGACACCTTCAAGTTGGTGATTGGTTATTAAACCATTTCACTTTTACTATTCCAGGGTCATTTATGACATGGTTGGAAATTCAATAAAATTCTTCAAATAAATCTGCAGCAATACAACAAGTTAATGCATAGGTTTTACATTCATGATCCTAAAAACTATTGAAACTTTTGATGATTCTAGACAATCGGATATCTCATAAATGCTGTTGCTGTTGTATGAGCTTAACGCCCGCTTCGAACCATTATTTCTGTCATTTTTATGGTCGGGCAGATTAACTAACCATCGTTCCTGGGAATAACCAGTACTAGACTCCTACTTGAGTGTACTCGATGTTGAAGGCAGTTTAAAAGCACACAGCTTCGGCACGCTTCCATTAGCCACACGTCACTTCAAGGGCACTCAACTGACATATTATTTTAGACACGATTCCATACAGAGGAATTTGAACTGCAATAACAGTAAGGGTGACTTTTTAAAATTCTTACTGCTAAGAAAGCGTCCCAAGAAAGCCTCACCTGCTCTAACGATATTGACGATATTTTTAAACGGAGGACCACGCCCTAAAACACGTCACAGAACTGTATAAATCACACTTTTGAGAAAAGACCACCGTATTCGGAAAGATAATGCGGTCTGTCATTACAAATGTGGTATTAGATGAAATATTCACTGGTTTTTTTTGTCCAATCTGTTTTTATACGAATCCTTGTCGATTAAATCCTTCGTTATAAAATCACTCAGGACATCGCCCTTCTTGATTAGATTACTACGCATCTAAACTCCATAAAGTACAGTGATATACTCCCCGGGATATCATTCAAAATTAAAATCTCTATTTCAAACAGAACGTCTCAAGTATTTCAGTTGGGTTTAGAACTGCTGATTAATAAAGTCCCATTTATTTCTAGATTTCCCCTCGTTTGTACTAAAATTAGAAAAATACGATCCTTCCCGTGCGCATACCACGTCGCCGAGTTTAATATAATGGATACATAATCCGTAGTGACAGAGAGATATATTCAAAGATGATATTACAATGTTAACATTATACATATATACTCGGCGAGAAATGTAATTAATCAAACTATGAAACCCGCATCTAAGACTATCATATAAGTGAGTCATCTCAGAAGAAATTGAATAAAAAGATGTCAGTTGGAAGACACATTATTCAAATTAAAGTAAGACAGCTTGTTTGTTATATGTGATTATGGTCCACCATCCTCGTTCAAAGTAGCTATGGTACAACCTGAAAGTAAGACTGCTTTACTATATACAAGTGTTTTGTTCTTTGACACAGAATGCCTTAGGAAAGGTATACACATTACTGCATTTAGCATAACAAATATCTTACACAACCAGCAAATACATTGAAAAGCTTATAGACTCGTCATTATTTTCTGGCACATGTACATGTAAGCGTGTAGGAATATCTTGTAATATTTCACGTGATAGTTCGTTCAGAACGTGACTTTAATTTCTCATCAAATATATTTACACAAAACATTAGCACCTTATGCAATCAAAAAGGAAAGACATGTAATGGTTTTTACAGAATATTTGGATTTAGACAAGAGAAACAGATTGACGTTCCATTATAAAGTTAATGTTTATGGCATACATGCTGCATACTTAAAAACAAAGAATAAAGAAAATGCACGTTTCAAAATTTATCAACGTATTTCTGGTACATGAAACTGTTTATGTTAGAAAAGTTAATGCCTTTTGGCACATTTTTGAGCTCTGGAAGTCTAATTATAGAAATGCCTGTTCTTTAAGACAATTAAGCATGCGGACATTTATTTTTTGGATGTTATTTGCTTACTGCTGAAAATGATACTTTGTGCAGACATGGAGACTGTGTTTAGAAGTGAATATAGTTTTCGTCATTAACACACAATTGAGCTGTTTAGTAAACATTTCAGAGTGCCTGTCATAGTTATGGTTTTATATGGTGTGACCCATCTTTACTCAAATTGACACTTCCTACATCCACAGATACTCGACCCGGCCCGCTTATCTTAATAGATATTTACGTACTAAAATTGTTAAACGCTTAAAAAAAGACTGAAAACGCAAGAGTATCACTGACCTTTTTCATTCTGTATTATCCAATTAAAAGGTGCCGTCCAGAGTAAATTTCTCAATTCAAAAAAGTTATATATATGTGCCAAGGAGAATTTCAAATTGACTGAAATAGTTTTGTGATAGCCGACAGTAACAAAGGTCCGCCGTACATAATACAAATGTATGTTCGTAATAAACGTTGTCGTATCCGCAAGATCTATTCTTTTAGCATGTTTTCAGGAAATATTCGACCGATGATTAATTTATTTCAATCAGTTACCGAACGTCGATACTATTATTCATAGTGCTTTTTATTGCAACAAGGTTATGTTGTTACAATACATCAACTTAAATTTTACCTCTGTTGTCTAACTGAAAGCATTTGTTATCATTTCTAGACGGCAATTCAGTATTGAAATCGCCCATCACTAGGGTTACACCCGAATAATATGTTATTTACAGCTTCAATACTAGATCTATAAACATTGATATTGTGGTTCTTACAAAGTTAGTATATCTGAAATACATACATATAAGATCCTGGACAGACATTTACGTCTATGCTAATAACAAATTGCGTCTTAAGATTTATCACTTAGGCGCTTATTCCACATAATTGTAAGACCTCCCTTTCCTACTCTTCTGTTGCTAGGAAATAGGAGGTCTTGATCTGATACTGAATGGCTGTTATATATATGTACTATTTATGCAATTTAAAAAAGTTGAATTCGTATTCGTATAACCAGTGTTCTGAAATACCAAACATGTCAAATGCATATTGATCTAATACATAGCTCAAATAACTGGCACTTGGCATAATACCCGTACAGTTCCATGTTGCAATGTTAAGCGTCATATATCAATGAGTGTTAGAAAGGCCTCTCTTGTTTTTTGTCAAAACAAAAATTTAATTAATTGATCTAGCTTTGTGTTACATTTACTCTATATCAATATTGACATATGTAATCATAGATATCATAGTAAAGTTGTTTATTCCCAAAAGTCTGCTGATAGAGAGCATTCCGTAATATTTGCAAATATGTTTTAAAAAATAGTATGCTATATTTAAACCTTCAATTTAAAAAACAACTTTAGGAATGTTTTGTGAATAAATAGTTTTCAGGTTTGCCTGTAAGAGAGCTTTTTTGGTAAGGCCAGTTTTTAAAAAAAAAAAAAAAAAAAATGCAATAGGTTGGAAAAAATATGTTCCCAAGAATACTGTATTTTTTACATCTTTTCTTTTTTTTATTTTGGAAAACAACTCTAGGGTCGGGGGATTTCGCTAGATAAGGTCGGGTTGTCCGAACAACAGATATTTTTCTTTGGCCTAATTATAAAAACAGAGCTACATGCATGTAGGTTTGACATCAAAAGTGATGCTGTGGCTTTAAATGTTTCACATAATAATGTAACTATCAAGACGATAGACACTGTGAACGATAGTCTTTGTTTTTATCGCTCATTTTAAGGTGCGTTGATCAATGACATATGAAGCAAAAACCCAATGAAAATGTCCCACAGTGTCAAAAGTCTTACATCCGAGGAAAGAAGTCAGAGTACTAAATAAAACGTGTGCTTATTTGATCATGTAGACGACTCGTGTTTAAATATTCGAAGCCAATTGCCTAGGCTCAAATTTACTGTATGCATTTTATTTGACTGAAAGGCGGCCTTGTTCTATACATTCATTCCACAGTTATTTTTGAAATATAGCTGCAGCAGTTTCCTTTTTAACGTGACTATTGCTTTCGTCGTGTAGAATGTCATTTATGCTTTCTTTTGATAATATAAATTATAATCAGGGTACTAAACGTTTATTGTTTTCAATGAGATCTTCAAACCAATAATTTATATATAAGTGCTTGATATTCCAACCGCTTTGAAAGAATTTTTTTATGTCAAAATGGAGAAAATTGACTTAAAGATTTGCAGGAAATTAATGAATAAATGACAAAGAGAACAATGACACTTTTAACATAGTTTGTGATTAAGAAACATATTTGACTTGGTCTAATAGTCAGTTTTCATTATGGCACAAATAATTTGCTAGTTTATAGATTGTTGCCTATTTTGTCAAATTATTGTTTGTGTCCAAGACAAGGTACACTACTGTTTGCAAGTTTTACTTTTGACTTTTAATAATTTTAGCACTTTTGTTAGTTGGTTATTGATTTACATCCCCTATGCGTTTCTTTGTAGCAAATTTCTGTGAATGAAAACATAAATGGCAGCTTTACTTTCTGCAATAGATAATCGTGCTTCGTTTGACTTTAGTTAGATAAAGGATGAAAAGAATCGGCGGACGTTTCGTTGCATATTCCATATTACAGTAAGTTGACTCTGATCTCTGGAAACCCTACAGAACAATAACAATTTTTGGGTATTTGCACTACAACCTACATATAACACTCCTACACACACTACTTAAAAGCAGACAGTCCCTTTCCTTATTATGCCTTGTATTTTTAATTCTTTAGCAGCAATTTTTTACTTGCTTGTATGTATGTAATGCTCCAATTTGCATAAGCTTGTTATCATCCGAAAGGAAATATATTGAAATGTCGATGAACTTAATAACAACATTCGAGAGTTTTAACTATAGGACCCTTGTTTGCTAGATATTGATCTTTTTTTTAATCACAGCACTTTATTTATTAGGATTCATTTAGCTTAACTACTGGCAATGAAAGAATATACAAATTTTATTTCATTATAAAATTCATCATTTCAACAAATTTGACATGTCAAAATAAGCGTAACCAAAATTGTTCTTGTCTGTACAAGTGCTGCCAGATTTCGCACTCTGCAATTACAAAAAGAAGTTCGAAAATGATCGGTTAGAAAAATGTACAATGTCGTGTAGGAATAAGTTAATAGACCATATGACTGACATGTATAAAAAGTCCAATAACATTTAAAACTTTGGCTTCATATTAACATATATAAAACGATTACATCATAATTTAAAAAGTAAAGAACTCTACAGGCGAGGTTAATCAAATTAAAATATAAAATCTTTAAAACATTAATATAACAATTAAGGACATTTTTTATCATTACTATAACTATACATAGAATATCTTTGTGAAAGTTGAAGCATTTACCATATTCAGTGCGCAGTGAAGGCTGCTGCTTGCAAACACTTGTAATATTGAGAATATGTCATCATAAGGTTTACTGTTTTCGGGAAATAATGAGTCTTCTAGTATATTGTCGCTATTGTTGGTGTCGCTTTCGTCATCTTCTGGTGTGCTGTTTTCGAGAAATACTGGGTCTTCTAGTATGTTGTCGCTATTGTTGGTGTCGCTTTCGTCATCTCGGTTTGTTTTCGAAATACGGGTCTTCTAGGTCGGTTGGGTCGCGTCATCTTCTGGGTGCGTTTCGGAATCTTCTCTAGATTGTCGCATTGTGTGTCGCTTCGTCATCTTCTGGTTGTGTTTTCGAGAAATGCTGGGTCTTCTAGGATGCGTCGCTATTTTGGTTCTTTCGCCATCTTCTGTGTTTTTTCGAGAAATACTGAGTCTTCTAGGATGTTGTCGCTATTGTTTGTGTCGCTTTCGTCATCTTCTGGTGTGCTGTTTTCGAGAAATACTGGGTCTTCTAATATGCTGTCGCTACTGTTGGTGTCGCTTTCGTCATCTTCTGGTGTGCTGTTTTCGAGAAATACTGGGTCTTCTAGTATGTTGTCGCCATTGATGGTGTCGCTGCTTCCAGTAATTATTCTTTCTTCTTTATTGCTGTCAGAAAGCGTCCTGTCTTCGTATGTAGTAGCATTGTGGTCTTTGTGTTTGTAATTACTCTCTGGAACTTTGTTGTCTATGTTTACAGCTGTCAAGTGATGTTCGGGTATGTCAATGGTTTTAAGAAGTTTGTTGGTTTCATCTATATTTAATTTGATGCCATCCCGTGTTTTATCGATCTCAAGGAGTGTGTCTAATACCTTTTCTATGTTGTTATCTTCGTGTGATTTAAACGTGGAATCTACCTTTCTAGCCGAAGCAGGGACAAACTCTTTCGCCGTTGCTCTCAGATTTGAAACTGGGTCCTGAACGATTGTTTCTATATTTGACTTGTTAGTTGAAGTAGGTACGAATACCTCCGCATTTGAAACTGGTTTCTGAATGATGGTCCCAATGTTTGACATATTCCAAGGTACGTTTGGCACCATTCCTGGACAGAGAAAATATGCCGGTGGATGACTCTCTGTTGCACCTGGTAAAAACAAACCAGCAAATTGCAAAGGTGGATTCATCGGATGTCTATTTAGGTGTTGTCCAAATTCATTTTTGGTATGACAAATAGTTGGGTGAGTAGGATCCGTCTTAATAATATCGCGAGCGTCAATATGATAATTGTTTCGCTCTCTGTACTTCCTCGCTCTTTCTATCTGTTTAGCAGATCTATTTTTTCTGTTGCGTTTAATTTTCTTTTCAGGTCCGGAATTGCTATATCCGTTTCTTTTAGTTGCTCCACTTTCAGAGACATCCATCTTAGCTTCCTTTTCTATAGATCTGTATATACGAAGAAAATGTAAAATGTAAAAAGTTAAGACGTCAGCACAACAATTACTTTACTTTGTATGGCTTTTTATTGTTCTTAACATTTGGTCCACGTCATTAAAAGGTGTAATTAAACTTATGACCGTAGATGCATGCAAGAAAGTTATGGTCAAGTGGTATATTTTAGACACAGTGAATGCTTTTAAAACATGCCAGATATGTAAAACTTACAAGGGGAGAAAAACCAATATAAACATCAAATGGTATACTAAATAATCAAGTACAAAATAACACAATATAATTAAATGACATAATAATACCCATATACGCATCATTTAGAGATTATACGGTACTATTGAATTCAAAAGAGTTGCCTCTGAAATAAAATCCGATTCAAAAGTACTGGCATTTAAGACCGCCTCCATGGTCGAATGGCTAGAGTCGCTGACTTGAAACTAATGTTAACCTCTCATTGATTTAGGGTCATGGGTTCGAGAACTGCTATAGACGTTATTGGACCGATTCCAAAGTCATTACAGGTTTTGAGCGCATTACAAACAAAGTTCAAATCAAACAATTTTACTAAAAGTCTATTAATCATTATGGTTAAGACGCATTTCAGGCCAAAAACCTTTTTTTTTTTAATAGAACCAGAATGTTATATCGTTGCAGTATACCAAATGTCAACGGATCATACGATATGCATATGGAATACATTTTATTTCTAGATCAGATCAAAACTTGGCTTTTAGTTGTATATTTTCTGATATCGAGAATTATTTTTGAGATATTAAGCTTTCGAAATTTGAATATCAAATTTTGTTTCATAAGTTCAAAATTTCGAGTTGTTGATATCGCAAAGAAAAATCGCGGTTAAAACCAATTTGATGTAAAGATTTCGGTTTATGTATTAAAATGTTTGTATTCTAGAGACTTTATAATCTCAAAAATCTTTTTTTCCGGATTCATTGAAACTAAACACCACTGAAATTAATATCTCAAACTTTAACAACACTAGATCTGCATGGAAAATATAAAAATATCCCGGTGATCGCAAAAAGAATAAGAGCAATTTTTATTTCTTTAAATCCATACTGTATCTAAAACTAGATCAATTATCGTTTTACCCGGCTTTTTTGTTTGCAAATTGTAAAAAGGTTTTCGACGTAAAACGTAACACAACACCTCAACTCTGCACGAGATCTACATGAGAGAGAAATTTTCGATTTTATTCTTCATCACATGTAACATTTAAATGAAGAAATGTAGCTTATAAAATAAGTTACCTGTTGAATTGACTAATTTGCCAGACAAGCAAATTTTCCTTCACATATTCACAGTAAAAGTTTTCTTCTTATTCTTTGTTGCAATTTTCAATGGACGCCGTGACACCACTGTTGTTGGTTACTAAGACGTTACCGTAAAGTTATGACGTCAAAACGGGGGGGGGTGTTTTTTTTTTTTTTTTTTCCCCTCCCTCATACATAAATTTTTATTTAAAAAAATTTATTTTTTTTTTAAAAAAAAAAAAAAATTTTTTTATTTTTATTAAATTAATTATTTTAAAAAATTTTTTTTTTTAAAAAAAAAAAAAAATTAAAAAAAATTAAAAAAAAAAAAAAATTTTTTTTTTTTCAAAAAAAAAAAATTTTTTTTAAAAAAAAAAAAAAAAAAAAAAAAATTTTTTTTTTTTTTTTAAAATTTTTTTTTTAAAAAAAAAAGATAAAGGGGGGGGGGGGTTTTTTTAAAAAAAAAAAAAGGAGAAAAAAGGGCCTAAAATGACGGTGACATAATTATGAACTTTGGTTTTTTTTTTTTTTTTTTTTTTTTTATATTTTTTTTTTTTAAAATTTTTTAATTTTTTTTTTAAAAAAAAAATTTTAAAATTTTTTTTTTTTTTTTTTTTTTATATTAAAGGGTTTTTTTTTAAAAAAAAAAAAAATAAAAAAAATTTAAAAAAAGGGGGGGGGTTTTTGTTTTTTTGAAAAAAAAAATTTTTTTTTTTAAATGGGAGAAAAAAAAAAAAGGGGTTTTTTTTTTTTTTTAATTTTTTTTTTATAAAAAATATTTTTTTTTGTGGGTTTGTTTTTTTTTAAAAAAAAGTATTTATTAAAAAGGCCTTAAAATGGGGGTAATTTATTTTTTTTGTGATCACACGAAAACGTCGAATTAACTTAAGCTGTATGGTTGACAACGTTTTCAATCATACCTACTGCATATCTAATAGAAACTAATGTGCGTGAAAACAAATGTCACTTGGATGTATCTTAAAGTAATTAATTTATCGGAAATGACAAATTTAATTTACATAAATCTTCCAAGGAGAATTAATGAATATATAAGAATTCCAATACACATCATCTGAGCTGCACACATTTCTCAAGTGACAAGCCATGTAATGATGCATCCTATAAAAGACAAGTGAACGAAATTCTCTGGCTTAATAGCTCCGATTACCAATATAATTTTGTACTGTGAAAAGTTCTTCGCATTTGATTCGAAGAGACGTTTCTTACATTGCTAAAACTTTTTAGACAAAAATGGATGACGATTTATTGGTTCAAAATTTATCAGCTCGGATGCAAAATCGGAGTAACTTTTCTTTTTATCAATTAACAAATATATCCATTAATTCTGGGGAAGCTTTGGACCCCCCTTTGTATATAGTTATAACCTCGACAATATTATATTGTTTGATATTTTTGATTGGCGTCGCTGGAAATATTACCGTGATAATCGTGATCATAGCAAGTCGTTCGATGAAAACAACAGTCAATAAGTACTTGTTAAACCTATGTATTGCCGACTTGCTTGTTATCCTTATTTGTATGCCAACAGCATTAGCGGATATTTACACCAAAGAAGTTTGGTATTTCGGAGAAGTAATGTGTAAGTATACATTTAATACCAAAGCTCATTTAAAGTTACTGATACAAATGTGTTATAAGTATCATGTGTATTTCAGAGGACTACCATGCTCGAATTCCAGATTTCTCATAAATAAGAGGACCAAGATGGCCCTATATCGCTGACCTGGCTACTATTGGCTATAAAACAAGGTCATCAATAGCAGAAATACTCAATTTTAACCTAAAAGTTCTGATTTAAAATATTTTCGTAGAGGTCCAATACAAAATGTTATATTCCATATAATTAAGCTCTGGACCTAGTTGTTCTATACAAGAAGATTTTAAAGTTTTCCTAATAGAAGCCTATATCAAATCAAGTGACCCCCGGACAAGGTCAATTTTGAAATGGAGTCATGATTTGAACAATCTTGAAAGAGGTCAACTAGGCAATGCTACTTGCCAATATCTAAGCCAAAGGTCGTGTGGATTAAGATGAGAATTTTTTAAAGGTTTTCCCATATAACCATATATAAGATCAAGGGACCTCCGCGCTAGGTCAATTTTGACTCGAGGGTCATGCTTTGAACAGTATTGGTAGAGCTTCACTAGGAAATGCCACATGCTAAATATCTAAGCTCTAGGCATTGTTGTTTCAGAGAAGACGATTACTGTAACTGTTCCGGTCCACGTTTTAATTAAGATGTTAAAAACTTCTGGAAACAGTTTTCGCGAACTAAATATAAAAGAAAGTGACTGTCATAGATTGAGCTGATTCTTTTTTCAGAGTAAACAAAATGTAGTCCCATGATTCTTCTATCCGAATGCATTATCCCATCTCATTCAAAGCGATCAAAATTGTTAAGCAACAGTTTGTAGATGTTAGTTTAAAACTGTACTAACTATTACATTTGTATAACTATTTCTGTTGTTTCTTTCAGGTAAATTCGTCCCGTTCCTGGAGAATGCAATTGCCAATGCCTCTGTTTTGACCATACTAGCCATTAGTATTGAAAGATATAGAGTGGTCTGCTATCCTTTGAAGGTAATTATGTTGTGTTTTATTTCTTAGATTTATAACAGCACAACTAATTCTGTCACCTTAGGTGGATCGTCTGTACTTTTAGATTACTATACAAATAAAACACATTCCATTAGAGTGTTCATGATCACAAACATAAAGAAACCAGTAAACGTTTCAAATAAATCTCTTACCCTTATTTTAATTTTGAACATCAATGGTTAAGTAACACATATCCCGACGTATATGATCGCATTTTATACATTATTGCATGCTACATCATTGGATGCTCGAGGGGACCGACTATAGTAGATTTCGGAAGAAAACAAAATTTGTTTTAATTTATGACCGTTTTAAGGTTATTTGGCGACAACCTGTTATAACAGTACTAAAATGAATATCAAATTAATTCAAAGGGACACATTGATAAATACATTTGAGTCATCTTGCATTGAATTGTGTGTAATATGCATAATACAAATTAGTAAGTTGGGTTAAAGGTAGTTGTACGCCTATCCAAAACCTGATGATTTGATTAAGCAATCTATTGTTCTTAGAAACGTATACCTCTTTGGAATCATGATCACAATAAGCTCGTTCCTTTCTTTGCTTGAAGATTTACAGGACATTTCTAACATATATCCGTTTGCATACTTTCTAAATACAATATGATCATTTAGAATTTTAAGCGAACGATAATTTTCCTGGAAGCGAATGCTGTTAGCTACGTCAAGTTACAAACCATTTAATTGTAATTTCTTTTTAAATGTGTATTACCCTTCAAACTAACCATTAAATCAAAGGAAATGAAATTGACTTATAATCAATACAATACAATACAATATTGCCAAAATTATAACAAAAATATGTGAAAACGTGTCATAGTTTTATTGGCCATGATAGAACGATCATTTTGAAGGGTTATACTGGTATGTTTACTAAAGTCGATTTGTAACACCCTGGTTCCTGCGTGAGAAAATACTCAAGTTCGCGTGCTAATTTCCTCCAATATTTGGTGTCTCTCTAAGAATGGATTGGAGGAGTGCGTGTTCGTCTTGTATCAAACTTTATCCAGCTATTTACAATAAAATATGCGTTTTATGGTAAAGAAAATGAGGAATAATTTACATTTCTGAAGTACATTTACTGCCAAACAAAACCAATCTTTACTAACCTAGTTTATATATATCGTACCAAGTGTCTTCTTAGACACTAAAATAGGCTTATAGTCAGCTTACCTACAACTAACTAATTTAAAAGCTAAAAGATGAAATTGCACCACTTAACTATCAAGTTTATGACACTACATACTCTGTCGGGATAAGTTCAGCATTTAATTAGCACTAACTAAAACAGACTCAGACTGAGGAAATAGTAGTGAAATAACGAATTGAATTGATGCAAATGACGTGTTTTGTTCTGCAGTAGGGTTAATTCGTGCTGGGGTTTATGATTAGCGTGAAAACATATAGTCTCGACAGAAAATTACGCAAGTAATTGCACGATTTACGAAGTGCAACCAGGGAAACCTTTTAACGGCACTCAACGTGGTCTCCAGTTACCTCATTTCCCAGAGTTCCCTCTTTTTATGATTGTCAATCACCGTATGCATTTCTGAAATCAGGGATGTATCTGGCAGCAAATAATTACCGGTTTCTTGGTAACATATCTCTCCAGTTTGCTTTTGTCACAAACTAGCTGTACGACACTTGAAAGTCACCCGTATCTTTGTATTATGCAATAGCAAAGTGCTATTTTTAAACAATTTACCTAATTTGGTAAACATATTTTGGCCATTGAATTTCAGAAATTATCACCTTTAAGTATTTAATTTAATCATTTGATGTATATAGTCATTACCAAAATTTAATAAACATGATAAACATTTTATAAACACAAGGTAAATACGACGAAAAGGTGCTTGCTACCACATTGAACAGAAAAGATGAAAAGCAGACAATGCAGCAATAAAATTAGAAATGTAAACACGACGAAAAACATAAAGTAACAGAAGAATGACATGCCATTATCACTGAATTCAGGTTACAACATATGAACGCAAAGCGCCTCAAACGACAAAAAGGTGCTTGCTGAAACAAATTGTATTTGTAGTTATTAGACTCGTCATCTGTTCTTAGGGAATTCGGGTACCAGACCCTACCTCTTTTTCGAATAGACCCCTTGGTTCTTTTCTACGTGCCCGGTGTATAGAACCGATACACGCGAATCTGGATTTGTAACTAGTTCATCTCAGATAGGTGAGAAACACTGAAAAGCGTTTCTGAAATATCCAGTGTCCCGGCCGAGAATCGAACAGGGAACCTCCGGATTGGTAGTCCAGAGCGTTAACCACTCGGCCACAACACCACCATATATTTGTAACTTATAAACAAACCATGTTTACTTGATGGACCGAGCTGTAAATTTCGCACAGCATTGAATGGCATTTCATTAGAAAAAATAAAACGCAAAAATATTGGACCGGAGACAATTGAGATATGTTTGTAAGGCGCGACTAAACAACAACAACAACAAAAAAAGTTAATTGCGTTAAATATTACAAGAATATAACTATATCCAAGTGACGATTTTGAAACAAAATTTTAGTTTGTAGTTACATGTATTAAACTCGTTATCTGTTATTAGATCGACTGTAAAATAATTTACAGCGGTGAAAAATGCAGTTCGAGTCTTTGTCAAAATAAGACCGCTTTTAAGTTATTGGAATTATTTATTGGAACTATCACATACATGTAGTTACCTCAAAGTTACATCTATTTCAGGGGATAGATGAGAGTGCAGTCAAGGTATGGAAAATCGGGCTAATTATCTGGATCATATCTGCCATTTCTAGTGCGCCATGGTTGTCAATTGCAATATTAAGACCATCGACGTTCTATGACGGGACACCAATACAGGTAAGATCTTGCTTGTTGTATATGTTGTGGTTTCAGAGAGGACGAGAGCGACTTTATCTTAATTTGATACCAGGTAAGTGTGAGGTTACAATGTTATAATAAGGTTTCGAATCTCGCTAATAATCACTTCAGTTAATGAATGGACCTTTCCAAGGCATTAGCCTCGAATTCAACATGTTCGTGTATATTTTGTGTGTTGTGTAATTGTTGCACTTATATTGTCTGCGAAAGAGTTGTCTTATACATTATAACTATGTTATAGTCCAACTTAAAGCTGAAGTGCGCGGAAGTTGTTTGGATTCGGCGGTTACAGTGTTCCGTGTTAGATGGTGAATGGAAATTATTTTCTTATTCTGATGTGTGACTGTGAATGTTCGGATGCATTTATTCTCTATTTCCTGAAATATCATTGTCGCTGCTTCAATTACTTCATTTCCCCTCAATTGCAAAACAAGCTCTTACAGCTGAATTGAATTGCCCTCGAGACTCATCTTAGATGTTTGTCGCTGGTATTTTTAGCTCGACTATTCGAAGAATAAGGAGAGCTATCCTAGTCACCCGAGCGTCGGCGTCGGCGTCGGCGTCGGCGTCGGCGTCGGCGTAACCACTTATGTTAAAGTTTGCGTACCACCTCAAAGTCCATTGACATATGGCTTTGAAACTTTGCACACTACTTCACCATCATGCCCCCAACCTGTACACAGGTGGAGGTAATTCTATCAAGCATTTTGACAAAATTATGCCCCTTTTTCTACTTAGAATTTATGTTAAAGTTTGCGTACCACCTCAAGTATTTTCAAAGTGCATTGACATATGGCCTTGGAACTTTGCATAATTGTTCACCATCATGTCCCCAATCTCTACACAAGAGGAGGTAACTTTATCAAGCATTGTGACAGAGTTATGCCCCTTTTCAACTTAGAATTTATGTTAAAGTTTGCGTACCACCTCAAATATTTTCAAAGTGTATTGACATATGGCTTTGAAACTTTGCATAGTGTTGGAAACCTACTTTTCTGACCACAAACCTGTTGTCTTACAACTTGAAAAGAAACTTTGAATATTGCACAGTGTTTTTATGTAAATTATAAAACTGTGTTTTTAAAGTGACTCATTACTTAAATGATGCTAGTGTTATATGCAAGCAAAACGTTTGCCCATTTTATTTTGATTATGAACATTATATACATATTCATGCTCCACAATGATCATACGTTCAAGGGTGGACAGTTTAATATTTTATCAGTTATTGTGAAAACATTCTTACTTCTAATATAAATTTGTTGTTGAACTGCGAAAATACAGGAAGTGTGAATTAAAACTACATCCATCATTAGTGACAAGAATATACAACAATTTCTGGCAACAAGACCAATAATGATTAGTTCGTAACATCCATGACACAGCATTGCAGACCATACAGACAGTTTGAATAAAGGTGCTTGTGCTCATTTCATATTGATCATATGAAATTAATTTATTTTCATTTCATGGTACTTATATCATCTAGTTTACATGTGATTTTTCTACAAATCTTACATAAAAGTATAGGTATGTTATAAATTGTGAAAGACAAATTAGTAATCTATTATTGTGGCATTTGGTTTTCTAACTTATGTTGATGATGTTTCATTTATTGTAGCACCATCTGTCATATTGCTTTTATACTTAACACTACTTCACCCCAAAATGTCAAACACTACTTCACCTCAAAATGTCAAGCAGGTGATATTTTTTAAAATTATGGTCTTCTTTTTCATTTGGTTTAGAATTGGGCCTTTTACTTATAGCTTATATTATACAATCAAGCACTGAGAATAGTCGAGCGCGCTGTCAACTGACAGCTCTTGTTAATATTGTCGTTCGTATATCAGCACAATCAATTTAGTCATATAGCGTAATAAAGAATCACGTAACAGACGGTAAAACGACCTCTATTTCTAAGAAGAAGGGGGCAATCGGAAATTTGTTTTATGATATTGAACAGCTTGACAGTATTCTGCGAACAAAAGGATAATATCTCATTCTATTATCCTCGATGAATGCGGCATCAACATAAAGATGTTTTCCTAATAAAATATATCCGAATAGTAAAATATATCCGAATAGTAACATAGTTCTATACTTACGGTAGAACATTCCGTAATATTATGTACAGTTGTTGTTGTACACTTAATGGAACATATTTGAAAATGCTGCTTTTTTCCCATCATGATTAGAATTCATAGCTCAAACTTTCAGGTTTAAGAATAAACTAGATCTGTCACTAAATGTGATTAATACTCACAAAATACTGCTTTATAAACTGAGGAAGTTCGTAGTAACAGAATACCTTGCAAAAAATAAATAAAATACACTGCACTTTCTCTCATTGTGCATGACCATTATATGAATTCCAACAAGTAGTTTTCGAGTAATACTTCGGACAAGGAAAAATAACAAAGGGCAATAACTATGTAATGAGTCAAGATAGAGTAATGGTCCATGTGCACTGGGACTTCATCTGACTGTACTTGACAATTGTATGAAGTTGTATTGACTTTCAATCAGAAGTTTTCAAGTTATGCTCCGGACAAGGAAAAGTAACAAAGGGCAATAACTCTATAATTACTCAAGATAGAGATATGGTTCTTGTACGCTGCACTTTCGCTCACTGTGATAGACCATTGTATGCAGTTGTATTGAATTCCAACTAAAGTGTAGTTTTCAAGTTATGCCCCGGACAACGAAAAGTAACAAAGGGCAATAACTCTGTAATTAGTCAAGATGGAATTATGGTTCTTATGCTATGCACTTTCTCTCAATGTGCTAGACCAATGTATGAAGTTTTATTGAATTTGAATCAGTAGTTTTCAAGTTATGACCCGGACAAGGAAAATACAACGGACGGACAACCTTACCAGACAGACTTTGTGAGGTTATCCCTTTGATCTTTCTTTGATCTTTTTCAACCCCACAATACAATTATTTTACCCCACAATACCATTTTAACCCCATAATGACGGAATGAACTCAAAGAACCTCACAATGCTAAGTTGTACTCAAACCCTAACCCCGTAATGTCTACTGGGCATGTACGGACCGACCGACCGACCAACCACCGGTGACTCCTATACCTCCTTGTCGTTTAATAAAATACAGTCACGAATGCATACTAATAAAATCACGAACACGTTCTCGTTCGAACAATAAGATATTGGCACATTTTGATCCTAACACTTCAATTTCTTTGAAATCTATCCTCAACTAAGTTCATCATTGTAACTTTGCGAAATACGATTGGATGCGCTTGTTTACATACATCACATCATTACGTCATTTCGTGGCACGTCGTCCTTGGATAAACGTTCTGTATTTTATCGTAAAATAAAGTACATCCTTTTCGTTATATGATTATATAGGAAACACAGTCACTCGTGTTAGAATGATAAAAATTCTTGCAAATATTATATTGTTTATGTTTTGGAAGTTATTCATTTGATACCAGTTTTAGGGATTGTCTCTTTAACACTGAAATGTGATTTTTATATGAATAGTATCAAATTTATTTAGAATTTGCGAAACAAAGTACATTTATTTCACCGAGTATAATGTACCCTTTTCCTGAATTTAATTATGTCAGATGACATCACGCTCGACTATTCGAATCACTTTGATAGTACATTTAAAACCAGTGTGGGGCACCAACGGTTGTTGACTCCGGTACGCTCCATACATCACCCGTGGGTTTCGCTGTTTTGACAGATAGCCAATATTATATTCTGATTATATGCAGCACAATCATGTACTGTGCAAAAATGAAATTATATCCATCATGATAAACCCGTTATCGGTTCACTTAAAATTTTTGACCTCATCTGATAATACTTTACTTTATGCGTGTGAAATGTTAAAGATTTACGAGTTGCGTGAGTTCCAGAGAGATTCAGTTCGTGCATTAATAAATGTAAGAGAAAGAGATGATGTGTTCAAGTTGCGGGAAAAGTTTGTGTTTTTGGATGACAATTATCATTTCTTTTTCTTTGAAATACACTTACCAAACATGGCTGAAAAGTAGGTGGTAGGTTTTGTCGCAAAACATATGTCAATGATAGTAATACTGACACAGGATGATACCAGTAAATATTTAATATATTTTTAGTAACAATGACCTTAACCCTAGTGGCACGTAATGCAATCCTAAGCCTCCTACACACCAAGTTTCAAGCAATTGGTTACTCTAAGCTCAAGTTATTGAGCGAAAACCATTTGTTTTTGTTTTTTGTAACAGTGGCCTTGACCTTAACCGTAGGTGCTTGTTACATTCGCTCTGCCCATTGTCTATATATGGTGAACATTTGAGGTAAGTTACTTTAAAATCCTTCAAGGGGTTTAAGGGATATATAGCGGACACGAAATAGCGTCTTATGACCTTAGAACTCTAATTGTGACCTTGGCCTTGAACCAAGGTGGTTGTAACATGCGCTCTGCATAATGTCTCATTATGGTTAACATTTGTGGTGAGATGTTCTAAAATCATTCAAGGGGTTCAAGAGATATGGAGCGCACATAATTTTTGACGGACGGACGGACGGACGTACTGACCAGACGGACTTTGTGATGTTATCCCTTTGATCTTTCTTTGATCTTTTCTAACCTCACAATGAAATTGTTTAACCCCACAATACCATTTTAACCCCATAATGACGGAATGAACTCAAAGAACATCACAATGCTAAGTTGTACTCAAACCCTAACCCCATAATGTCTACTGGGCATGTACGGATGGACGGACGAACAGACCAAAAACAATATGTCAATATGAAATAATAGTATAGATTTACAGTAGGCTTTAATTCACCACCACATATCCGAGGTCCTTTCATAACTCTTAGATTGTATAACAGTTTAATACTTTTCCAACAGCCTATTGATTTTGCTTTATCCTCACATTTCCCCCTCAACCTTTAAACAAACCTCAAGTTTCTGAGAAGGTATGCATTTGATTTATTTGCAATGGGTTGTTTCAGTGTTGATTGATGTCTGAACAATGATATAAATTATTAAAATATCCTCGAAGGCTAATATCTTGGCATAAGGCCAACTTATGAAGTCATTTTACAATGATGCTTAACGGTGACTGTATAAGTAGACATCTTCGACTTTTGCAGCTGTTCCTGAATTAACAAGAAAATTATAACTTAAAAGTTATATGAGACGATTATGGTTTGTTGTTCTAAAGTCGTGCGTAGTCCTAAAGTCGTGCATGTACAATATCCCGTATTTTTCATAAAAAGAATACTTTTTGGATTTCACATTCGTTCCTTCAATGAAGTAAGATAAGAACAAAGCATTTTACTCATTCCAAAACTGTGAAGAAAAAAGCACGTGATAAGACTAATGATAATGTGGAACTATAAGAAAACAAATAAAAGAAATGCAGTTTTACCTACTACAGTCATTCATTTATATATAAAATATATTGCAATGCAGAAGACACTGCAATGTGTCAATACTTTTTAAACACCTCTCAATATAAAATGGGTTTATTTTTAGAACATTTACTGCAGGTGCTTGTGACATCAGAACGTCCCGTGAAAGAACCAATGAAAACGCACGACTTTTAGAGGACAGTTCAAAACAAAAATGGCTGACCTTTAAAAATGATAACACACCATTCTCTAATATATAAATCGATTTAATATGTCAAATTACCCCCACATTTTAACAAAAAATAACCACAGCCATTATAACTGGCTGAACAATATAGAAAAATTGTTCAATTTTCTTTGTGGTATGACTTAATTCATTTTCATGCACGACTTTCAGCATATGAAGCATACTGTATATTACATTACAGTGTACAGAATAATGGCCACGGCTGTACTTCAACAGGCTAAGCATATCTCCCGATTGGGGTATATACCTTTCAAATAAAACCTGAAAACCAAGCGAAATTGACCGATTAACGCAATATCAACATTTTCAAACTTTTGACACTTGATAAATTACGGCTTTCGGATAATTTGCGGGGTTTCCCCGAGGTATACAGGTCTCAATTAAATATTCAAATTAGACTGTTTTCCGGCAATTCCGTTTTTAATCATTTCTAAAGCGAAATAAATCGGCACCATTCTTGGGCTGATTTAGCGCTTCATAAATATTCATTAGATTCATTCAAGGGACGCAACTCTAATTGGTTTTGCATTGCTAATGTAGGTCATCACCGTGGTCGCTATTATAAAGCCCAAAAATCGTTAATACAAACAGGCTATACTCTGTAGCCACAACGCTATCAATATATCAATAATATAGTTTCTTCGGCCATTCATAAAAATACAACAACTCGCCTAAGAAGATCTATAGAACGAATTCTAGTGGAATTTCGGTTCCAATATGGCGACTGTTCCACAGCAAAACAATCGAACAAATAAAATAGAAACACGCATGCGCTACACTGACGTCATTATATCAGTGCTACAGCATTGTAACTGCTTCTATTACCTTATCCACATAACGCTTTGTTGCATCGAACTAAAGTTTAAAGGTCATTTTGTCCGTTTTAGTAATACAAAAGACGTATATTCATAGTAATGTTAATAAATATCCAAAAATAACTTTCGTCTCGAAAACAATCAGATTAGAATCCAGAAACTATCTGTACGTGTTAAGGATATATTCTACCTTCTTATTATTTCATTTATAGACTATTTTACAGTAAAATTGAACAGGAAAAAATGACGTGTGACAGGTGTTTTCTACACGGAGACTGCAATCTATCCTTTCGGGTGTAATAAAATGTGATTGTTTTAGCTGTTTTATCATTTACACATTTATTATAGGTTGTATACCGGTTATTAGTAATCGCCTCAGCGAGCCCTTCGTGCGAAAGATTTTATTACAGACGCAAGCTTAAATGTCACTCAAAACACATGGGTTGAGACGAAAATAAACGCTGACTGGTACAATGTATATCCAAACTGACCAACAAGACAAATTTTGATGCAAAGCATCAAAGGCGCTGCGCATGTTTTTGAAACATGATTTAAAGGAATCAGAGTCATTTTAGAATATCAGTAAACAACCTATCAACGGGAAAAACCAAATACATTATGTTATTTGTAACTGTTATCATAATAAGTAAAAAAACACATTTACTACAGTTTAACAAAAAAATAAACGAATCATAAAACAACCTTCCGTATAATGGTACGATGACGCCCATTAAACAAGGCTACAGCTCGTGGTCAGTAGACGCTTTTCGACGCAGACGAAACCCACGTGATTAATTTTGTCTTTACTATTGGTCAGTTGTTAGCGATGCTTTACATAACTTTCATTGAGACCCCATGTATCGCATAGTTAGGTGAACGGTCTTATTTATAATGCCTACATTTTACTTTAGTATGTAGTAATTAAAATAGGTTTTCATTAATTATTCACGTTGACAACATATGTATTTAAACTTCAAAATGTTTAGAGTTAGCAAAACAACTATTGAGACGTTTTTTCTGAACTTTGATGAATCTGGCCGTAGGGTCCGTAAACAAAGCAATAAAAAAACCGTAACCTTCAAGTTTCTGGAAAAGTTATTAAATATCCTATGAATATGTCAAAAGTTTTGAATTAACGGTCGAAGACGTATGCATCTGGTATAGTATTGTTTGTAATCAGTTAATACTATTTATTTATTCATTATAGGGAGTTTGTTCACACATAATACATAGTTTTTAATTACAATAATAATGTTGGCTACTCCCTATTCGATTATGCAACCCCATGGTACAAAATTAAAACCTATTCAATACTGGCACTGTGCTTCCGCACAGCGCCAATAAAACAGACCTTTAAAACCGCACGTTTCCGATCGCTCGTACAAATGGCGTTATTGTATCAAAGGGAAGCGACTTTAGGATACTTTCTGTCAATAGACGTTGTACTTTAGACCAGAGGTTACGCTTAATTATTCAAAAAACACACAGTCAAGCAAAAAAAAAAAAGATCATATTTTGTTAGCTTGGTTCTTAAATGAATGTAAAAAGACAAAACAAAGCCAGAAAAAGCATAATCTCGACCTGGAGCTCCTATGCTCCTATCAGATACAATAATGTACCGCGTTGAAAAAAAACAAGCCAGTTACAAGAAATGCTTGTAACATGTAGGGCCTGTCTTAAGCGACCACACAGGGGGCATTGAAATTGTGGTATTTTAAGACAGGTGATCTCTTTACTAAGGATATACTTTTATAGCTTGAAATCGCAAGGGAGGAATTTAAAGTGGTCGCAAAAGTGGTGCGCCAAAACCAAGCTGCGTCTCTATGCAAGCTACCTACACATTCAGTGTCATTGCAATGGATCCTTACTTAAGTTATTGAGCGGAAATCAATGTTTAGAGCCCGCCCGCTCGCCTGATACGACATCGGCATTCTAACAAGCAGGGTTTTTTTTTTGTAAAAAATCCTGCTTAAAAACAAAAATACTGGCTTTCTCTTGACAATAATTGTTTCAACAGACATGATTTGGAGTTCACCCGAGTTAGATGTCACCTGTTATCAAAAGACACTAACGGTTTCCGTGTATTATTACTTCTCCGAATACCACTAGTGTTTCACATCATATTCGGCACCGTTAGAGTTATGCTATACAAAAGTCTAACCGGCCGATGACAATTGTACAAGCATTTATTATTGAAATAATAAACTGGTCTGCCGATACACAACACAGCAAATACACATTGCATATAATATTGATCTACTAAATTTGTTATCATTAACAGCATTGTTATGCGGACAGCGTCGTCTGCATCGTTTCAACAGATCACAGCTTACGACCGTAGTACATTGTACTTTGCGTCCATGGAAACGACGTGTCAGTTGTTCAAAGTTCTTATTAATGATGCTACATGTAACAGAAAACATAAAATTCCTAATTTATTTCTGAAATAAGATGTCTCATTAAATCTCTATATACATTGTAATTATGTTTCAGGTTTGTCGGAATCCAATCATCACACAATGGCAGAAGACTTATGTAGTTGGGCTTTCGGTGTTTTTCTTTTTCATTCCAAGCTTCTTGATGCTTATTTTAAACTGTCATTTATGTAAAGTGCTCAGTAGAACGAGAGAGTACGATGCTTGTATCCATACCAACAGACGAGACAGGAAACTGAAACAGCACCAAGTGGCGAATACAATTGCATTTATTGTTTCTATATTTTTCATATGTCATTTACCATTTCGTGTCGCAGTTTTGTGGTTTTCATTTGAAGATAAAAATGTAATATGGGGTCTTGGACTTGAAAAGTTTTTGATTATATTATATTCTACACGAATTATGTTTTATATAAACCATGCGCTAAATCCAGTTGTGTATAGTTTCGTGTCCTCAAAGTTTAGAAGCGCATTACGAGTACTGTGCAGGAAAACAAGCTGGAAGAAATGTTGTAGCATTGATTCGATCTACAGACGACATTCTCGTGGAACTTTAAAAAGCACAAAATCGTTTACGGCCCAGCAAAGAGCGACATTGACAAATAAGGTTGTTGGTACCAATCAGATTATCATAGGCCAACTAGATGAAGCAGATGTGAACAACGTGCCAAGAAGAGTTCTCCTTGAATATCCATCTGACGGACAAGCACCAAAGAAATTAGTGGTGACTAATTGCCCATGTAATTCAAAGGATTCGTCATCATCTGACGGCTACAAAGTTCGGATACAGATTGAGGACAAAAACGTTGCGATAAAATTCAAACTGAAACGAGTCTCCAGTTTAGAATAATTCAGGAAACATGTGTCGGTTTTAAAAAATTCGACACTTTTCAAGTTCAGGAACCTCGAAATTGTGTCTGTTTATTAACGAGAATGCGTATCTAAATATCAACAGTGAGTTTTTTCTTCTAAACAACTTGTAAAGTGTCTGTTTTGATCACATTCTAAAGAACCGTCTAATATATATCCGTATAATCATATTGCTTATTATACTACTAAATGTAATTTTTAATGAAACGCAATTTCTGCTGCAGAAATAATCACTGTTTTAATATAGCAAAAAGTGAATATGACATAGATTTAGAGATGACACGTCAATGATATTTAAGAGAGTGAAAAAATCTATATACCAAAAGAACGGTTTATTACATGATAAATCATAGTCAAAAACACATTAATAATCATATAGATAAGAGAGTCATAATTCGTTCTCTCGCTAACCTAAGTATCATGACACAGCCTGGACCCTTTTTAAATAGTCCACAATGAGGACATGACTCATAATTCAAAGAGAGTTAAATTAAATTTCTTTGACAAACATTCAGGACCTTGGACATCTTTTTAAGCATTGTTGTGAAAAACATAATTCGTATAATAACGTTAAGGATTACGGACCCTGAAAAATCGGTAATTTCCGTGTTATATCGGTAGATTCCGGAATGTCACGCTTCCGACCATATGTGACCATGTGCTGCTTTTCAATAACATTAGGAATGTTTTACATATGAATGTAACTTGAGAATGATGGAATATTTGAGCTGTGTCATGTGAAAATGGGCCTTACGGTGATTGACCACTGGTATAAGAATGGCAGATAATAATGTTATGTTTGTGTCTGGGACTATAGTAGAAACTGTAAACATTCAATGTGCTGTTGAAAATTTCATAAAAGTGAAACTATTCCAACATTGTTATGCCTTAGTAAAATGATATGATAAAGTTCACTTTCCCTCTAAATGCTGTGTATCACCAAGTCTGTCATCGAAAGAAAAGGCAAAAGAATTTACCATCATTGTCGTGTCTAATTGCAAGTGGTGTTTGTAAACTCCCCACAGCTGAAAATATCGCGTCATCAGGGTTAAACCTGGAGCACTTGAGGAAAGTCTTTATGCGTGATGGTGAAGATGGACTACACAGTACATTCACGATGAAAAACAGTGAAGGCCAACCACGTGTAACAAACACAAAACGGACACTTGAGACTGTCATTCCTAAACTGGTTGATTTCTTACAAAAAAACAGTTAAAATTTGTTTTACTGATATTGAGCTGCGCCATGACAAAACCAACGTTATGGTTTTGCGACCAGCATGGTTCCAGACCAGCCTGCGCATTCGCGTGTCTGATCAGTATCCATGCTGTTCGCTTTCAGTTTCTTTAATTGTAATAGGGTTTGAAAGCGAACAGCATGGATCTTGATCAGACTGCACGGATACGCAGGCTTGTCTGGTTCCATGCTTGTCGCTAACGCACTATGTTGGTTTTGTCATGGCGCGGCTCATAAACTGTTGGATATGTTATATTGTACTGAATATATGTTTCAGAAATGTTCTATAACAGGAAAGCAGTATATTTCAAGTATTGTTAGTTACTCAAGGCCATAGGACATATATTTTCATTGAAATTTAGGCTTACTTATATTTTTAACTTTAGTCGCAGAATCCAAACCAAAATGTCACATTGTCAATACATTATTCTTTTTTGGTACCTGCAGACATCAAAAACATAACATATGATACATATTGGGATATTTTTCTATGTAAGTATTATCTTTGTGAGCATTTTAGTGTTTTGTGTGGATAAATAGTTCTTGGTCACTTGTTGAATTTCTAGCTCTTGACTACATGTATGTATACAAGATTTTGGAGAAAAACATGATTTTATTGTTGAAAGAATGTATTTTTTTCTATTCATATAAGTGCTTTTATTGCATTGCAAGTCTTGTTTTGTTTCTAGGCAGAAGTTGAAGCATTATTTAATAGTTTGAAACAAAGGAAGAATAAATACTGAAATTTGACCTGAAATTGTCTCCCTTGACATTTGATACCAAAGTCATAAAATGATGTGGTTTGAACTAACTAGACGGTAAAAAGTTTTTCCGTTTTTGATATGTTTCCCTTTATATCTTGTAGAAACTTTGCATTTGGGTTTTATGTTGTGAAACGATATTGAAAGTATTAAAATTTTGGCCAAAACATTGTGTATTTGGACATGACATGGAAAAAAAAGCCAGGCCGCAGGGTCAAATTTTCACATAATACATTTTATTTCTTTTTCTTTTTGAACAATTGTTATCAGTAAGTAATGCATGATACAAAGTAAGGTCATATGAACACAACAAGGTACATTTCACCAATATATTCCTCAATTTTGAAAAAATACACGAGATTTATAGTATCTAGGTATTTGCTCTTTGGGGGTCTTCTCGGAAAAGTGGGGTAGCCGACATCAAATGTAAATATCTCATGTTTGGAACGGTAAATTTTAATAAAATTACATATTTGGGTTTCTTAATGGATGCTTAACAAGAAACCATCAAGTATGTAACCATTTCTAAATGTGGGTTTCAGGGTCCGTAAACCTTAACTTTAGATTAAAATCGACGTATTTGGGTGTAAATAAATGTATATTTTCTGTACATAATACTTGATTGTTATAACAACATTAAAGTTGTCTGATTCGATGTGAAACACTAGTCAACATTTGTGTATACAATGTAATAAATAAATAAATAAATATAAGTGTTTGCCTTTCAGTTAATATGTATAATGCATCTGTTTCACTAGGATGATATGTTACATTATCGTGTTATTTACATGTACAAATCAGTAACAACTTTCACGTAGAGTACAGGCGACTAATGACGTCAGTGTCTATAAGGATTCAGGCGATCTTCGAAAAGTCTTGAGACGATAAAAGCTATGCGTAAAAGCTGTTTTTCAAATACTTCACGATTAAGAAGCCATAACAAGGATTCTAAAATTCCAAGAAGATACTTTTGTATTAAAAGGTCGTTAATAAAATTATTATGATATTTTAGAGTGCGAGGGTGTAACATCAGAAGCAATAAACACAATCAAACTTAGTACCCATTGACACCTAGAACAACTGACTTAAAGAGTATGCGATAATTCAAAAAGCTAGATAAACGTTGTATATTCTAAAGTACTAACGTTGTCAGGTCAATTCTGATTAAAAACATTAACTAATTAACAGTCCTAAAATAGTGAGTTTGACATTTTCGCCCGTACATACGGTTGTTAATGGCGCAAACTGTTTTAACGGCTACGGCTTCTTTTTATCTTAGCTGAGCACGAAGTTCTCAATTTGAATATTTTATCATTGTGATCGTCTGGTGTCCGTGGTCTGCCTGTTGTCTGTATGTCTGTTCGCACTTAACCTTGTGTATGCAAAAGAGACTGCATTTTCACAGTATATTCATGAAATTGGTCAGAATGACTAACTTAATAAAATCTAAGATGAGTTCGAATATGAGTCATCTAGGGTCAAAAACTAGGGCATGGGGTCAAGTCATGGAAAAACCTCGTGTATGCAAAAGAAGTTGCACTTTTCATTGAATCTTCATGAAACTTGGTCAGTATGACTGCGTTGATGAATTCTAAGTCGAATTTGAATATTGATTTTCTGGGGTCAAAAACTAGGTCACGAGGTCAAATCATAGAAAACCTTTTGTATGCAAAAGAGGTTGCATTTTTCATTTTAATTATTGGTTATATGGGGTTAAAAACTAGATCGTGGGGTCAAATAAAGAAACACCTTGTGTATGCAATAAAAATTGCATTTTTTCATTGGATCTTCTTGACACTTGGTCAGAATGACTGCCTAGATAGAATCTTTTTCGACTTTGAATATGGATAATATTGGCCATGGGGTCATATCATAGAAAAACCTTGTTTATGTCATAGAGGTTGCATTTTCATTGGATCTTCATAAGCACTATCCTCCGAAACCTAAAATAACTAACCTCTTCTAGGGGCGTTGGTCATATGGGAAATCGGTTCCAACGATAAAGCCCTAATATACATACAAAGATACGACTTTTATACAAAAGATTTAATTATCAAGCGGAGACGGGGTTTCAGAGTGTATTCAGCAGTAACCCCAACTATTTACCTCAGCTATTTTCCCTTGGTAAGTCTATTCGCATAACAGTCTATTTATTGGATCATACATGTCTTGAACTTTATAAAGACCATCCCAGTCAGCTCAATATCTTTTTATTCATACCCGTATTTTGATGCCAGGGAAACGTGGAGTATAGGCGGTGTTTTATTGAATATAGCAGGTCTGACTTTGCCCGACCACACCCGTTCATTCATTTGTTTCCCTTTATTCTTGGGTTAGGTTCCCACGGAGAGGCGCATAAATGTGTTTTGATCATATTTTGTCAGCAAACGCAACTACTGGCATCGGGAAACTAAAAATACAGTCCATATGGAAACTGCACACACAATGTAAACTTTAAATCTGTACTAATTTATTCATTCTCGATTGCGGAACAAGTTCTTACAACTTCGATAATCGCTCTGGAGACTCATTCCAGATGAAACAAGACGAAAGAGTAATGCAGACATAAAAGACGCCGCCAAAGATGTTTTTTCCATTTTAATAGCTATCCGTAAAGTGATTAAATAGTTTTTCATACACTATTATATACTTGAAATGAGCGAATGTTTTACAGGAGTTGCATAGACGGATTCGTTCGTGATCATTTGAAATATAAGACAAACAGCATATTAACTAGTATCCCTTTGTATCGCACAGAAGCAGTTTTAACTTATTTTTTTTATTTAAAATAAATTTATACCACAAAAAAATACATTATTTAAGAAGTTATTTCAAGTTATATAAAGAATCTATTAACAAAAATCAAAACATTTCCGCTGAGCTGATCTTTCCGTTACTTAGGACCGCAATAAGACCGTAATGTAAGTCGCATTTTAAACATGTCCGACAGTCTGAGAATGGAAATCTATTAACGAAGTTTATATTTCTCTTTATTTATAAGAACGGTAAATGCTATTCTTTATCCAAAATAACTTATATGAATTAAACAAATTATACAAAATATAACACCTGGGGTTATTTTTATTGAATGCACTAAATTAAATAAATAAATTTACATTTCGACTCTTTGAAAAATCTATTCAGTGTGATTTTCATCTTGTCATTTTATTTTTCTTATTTTATTGCATGTATTAAGGAGTTTAGTTTGCGGACATGGTTTTCATTTATTTATCTTTTCTTGACGTTTGTGTACAAATCAAAATTCATGTCCTGGAGGCCTCGAATGTAGAAAAATTACGTGTTAAATTAAATTTTTTACGAAGCTATTCATAGACTCGCGTACATGGATCAAATTTATTTTGCATTCCAAATACTGGACGTTAATCACGAAGAGAGAGAGAGACAATGTGTACACATATTTGTGTCTTGCCTACGGGCAAAACAGCCGAACCGGGACCTTCCGATGCTAAGGCGAACGCGCCCGTCTGCGCCACTACGGCTCCACTGAAGGTAAACTACAGACACATAGAATCAATGGACGGGCGAAGAAAACTAAAAAAAAATCTTCTTTACTTTATAGCACATACCGCTGTTTTCATTTTGTTTTTGCAGAAAAGAAAAACGAAGGTAGTTTTATATCCGGGTACATGTATAATGAGAAATATTTTCTGGACTGTTCCGTATAAAAAGAAAAAATCTTAAAACTGAGACAGCATTTCATTTTAATAAAAGTGATGGCTTAAATGTTGTTGTGATACAGGGATTGTCTCTAAGTACATTTATAATAAAGATATTTTAACTGTAATATCTTATGAAACCCGATTGAATCGCTCGTCTGGTTTTGTAATAGTGTTCGCGTTTCATCATATAATCTTTTCTTGCGTGCTACTGTATCAGGAAGTTTGTTGTTGTTCAATTCATCAACTAGGTATCTTTAATGCTAGCATTGACTTTATAAAAGACGTCCATACGGGCAAGCATCATTTGACCGAAATCCCGCCATGCTCACTGTTGTCCTGTGCATATTAATTTTATGTTTGGCTGAATGCGGCAAGTAAAATGATGTTTTACCTCGAATGTTTTCTGTATTGTATTTATAAATGTAACATTACACCACAACAGATCCGTGTTACTAGTAAATAAAATGGTCTCGAATTAGTTTGTATCACAGATCAATTGTTATCATTTAATTAATAAAATATGGTGTCCATTCAAAATCAAAATTTAAGTATCGACTACAAAGTATATTAACCACTGAAGGATCGATCTGAAGTGACTTCTGCATAATAAAGCAACAACACTAGTAATTTATTTTAACAAGAAACGTCAGAAAACGTCAGTAGCGGCTCGTTACGTAACGCCAATCTTGTATTTTACGTCAATGTTTCTCATGTTTTTCCTACTTCAAAAAAGTTTCAGTGGCACGAAAAGCAAGACGGTGACCTCCGTTTTTCATTTGATAAAATGCTTTGAATTGATTTAAGATTGAAAAGTGCTTTTAAAAAATATATTCCGGGCCGTTTTTTCGCAATTGACGTTAAATACGTCAACTTTGCAGTTGTTTTTGCTTTGAAAATTGTCGCCCCTACAGGGTTCGTTCCGCAATTTTTCATATTTTTGGCAAAAACTATAAGATATTTTTATTTTTGCAGATGGATAAACGATTCGACAAAGTGATGCATTTATGAAAGCTAGATCGTTTCGTTATCTACATAGACAAAGATATATCGAAAATAACACGGAAATTAACGAAAATATATCTCCCCGCTAGGTGTCGCTTTCAACTCAGTTTCCATTGAAATATCACTTCACCGTATTTTTTGTACAAAAGTAAATTAGTCACGGGATTGTCATGTAAAATATCTTAAATCTACGTTGCCTTAAAAAAATTACCCGATTTCTGGGGGAAACCCGCGATCTACCTTAAATGCCGATTTTATTCACACGAAGTAATTTACAATGTATATAAACAATTTGAATAGCGTAAATAAAATTTGCCGACAACTGTAAATATTTCAGCGTAACTATCACTGGCCTTCGTGCAACTACATTATAAAGTTATTGAATTTTATATAATACAATACATACTCGAATATACTCAGTACTTGCCAATAAGCCCATATTTAATTAAGTGGATACTTGAACATGTGTATTAAAGTACCTTGCATGCAAAATTTTAACCAATATTTTTATAAATTCTACAAGGGCCATAATTTATAATAAATTCAGTCTAAAGTTATCTTACCTGATTGTTTCATATCCCTAAAAACTATAATGGAGTTTTAAATCAATTGCATGACTGGTTACTGAGATGTGTGCACAATAGTTCCAAGCCTGCAAAACTTTAACCAAATTTTCTAAGTCAAACAAGGGCCATAATTTGTACAAAATTCATATAAGAGTTATCTTACTTGACAGTCTGGCACCCCTGAAAACTTTAATGAAGTTTCAAATCAAGCCCATAAGTGGTTACTGAAATATGCGTATAGAACCATGCATGAAAAACTTTAACCAAAATATCATAGTTCAACAAGGGCCATAATTTGTAATTAATTCAGTCAAGAGTAATCTTACTTGATTGTTGGAGACCACTGAACATTCTAATAGGAATCGTAGAAATGATAATGCATAAAAACGGAATTTTGCCACTATAATGTAACGTTGGGTATATTGTACAGCCCCGATGTAGACAATTGTTTATAGCTTGTGCCGTCTCTAAAATTTCTCCTCAGGTGAAACTGCAAAGACCCTTGACAAGACAAAGATACAAGGAAATTCGGGTACCGGACTATAGCCCTTTACGAATAGACCCGTTGGTTTTTTAACGTGCCCGGTGATTAGCTGCGATACACGTAGGTAAGAGAAGTTCTTAAAAAAAATGTACTTAATAGAAATGTTTGAGCAAAGAAATTCCCTAATTTACATGGAAATATAATGTACATACATGAATGATGCTCGGGGAAAAAGACATTGTGAGCTTTGGTCTCGTTTTATAGCGATCTGCACGTGTTTTCTTGTTCCATATTTACTTTTGTATTAGATGCAGATGATTTAATCAAATGCAGATTGACTGAGATAAATCGTCAATAAATTGTATTTCTGCAATACGAATTTGAGATATTCTCGTAAAATTCAGTCATATATCAAATTTCAGAAACATTTTATTTTACATTAAGTCAGCGCTAAATAAAATTATATCTTTTATTGCTGATGGATTCAAAATGAATAAAATGCTAGAGGATATTGTATATCAAGATACTGATTTAAAGAAACTGCACTGAATCTCGTGGATTGTCTTAGCGGTTCCTCAAATAGAGTATATATTCCAAACATAAAGTACACAAAATAATCATTTAAACACCATCACCCAACTATGATCATAATAGGCGACAGACAAGGTAAACACCTTAGCTTCAAACCTGATTCATTTTGTTAGGACCTGTTTTAATACCCGTAATTGTGGTAGGACTTAAAAGTCAAATATCAAGCGTTCATATAAGTCTAATATCAAGCATAAAATATACGTAACATATAAGACAAATATCAAGCGTAAAATATTAGCAAATCATGAGGAAGTTTTGCCAAAATCAAGACATCTATAGTACTAGTACTTTAGATTATACTTGCATCATAACAGAGCATAAATAACACTCGGTTATATCATTCGGAAACTGCAAAAAGACAGTACCATAACCTTTATTATGACCAGTCTATTTCCTGTCATATTTCTACAACATATTGTTGTCATTAACAACCTATTTGAGGCAAATGATAAAGTAGACATATCGATCAACATTATAGTCATGATTTAGCTCTACTCTTTTTTCGGGACCTTCAAGGGTAATGCCTGTGATAATCAAAGAACTGAAAGTGCTTGAGGATCGATTGTCTCTGAACAACACTGTCTGCACACATACATGTGTAAATATCAGGACAACACAGACTGTGCACATACATGTGTGAATATCAGAACAACCCTTGCACGAGTAAAGTTATAAACTGGAGACACAACTGTCCACAAATTTTGACCTTTTAGCATTTATGTAAACTTTTACTTTTGAGATAGGAACCCACACTGTTTTCTGCCAGCTATGAATTTTAAGGAGTCATTTGTGACCCCCTGTATCACATTTGGGAGTCATTTAGAAATTCCAAGGGTCATAATCTTTATGGTAAAATAATAAAGGCATCACTATATGTTAAAGAAGTTTTATTCAGTTTTCTTCTGTAAAATTACATGTGATACATCACAAAATGGTGGGTAATCAAAGGGTTGGCAAGACAACAGGTGTTTCTCTTTGGATGCTTTCCATTTTGTCACTGCATCTCAAAAGTCAATTTTGTCCACAAAGAGAATTTTTCATAAAGGCATTCAACCATATTATTTGGCATACTGAAACCCCTTTCAACAGTGACAGTCTGAACGAAATTACTACAAAATGATCGTTTAAATCACTCAGAAAGACATTTCGTTTCTTCTGTTACGGTTCGTCGACCATCTCTTGTTATGCGTCTACGATACCATGATGACAGTATCATACGAACCAATACACACAAAAACGCAATGGTACAAAATGCGGATCAATCCGAAATCAGACGACAACGACGACGGAATAGGGTCAAAATTAGACATATCCTATACCGGAAGCGTATGTCGTAAACAATTTATCTTCCATATCGAAGCGTTTTTGAAATGTTGATTTTGTAGTAATCTGATCATACACATTTTAATTGCGTCATAGAAGACGCTCTTCGCTATTTTCTGTTTCGTCATTGATAAAAAAGGGGTGCGTCAAAAACGCGGAAAACGCGCTCTCGCGGAAACACTAAATTAGTGTCTCCGTTCTGACTAGAAAACTTGTGATCAAAACCGCGTAGGAAAATAGTTCTATACAGAACAGATATAATGTACCTCGTTGATTACAAGAAAAACAACAATATAATATTACGCTATTCTGAAATGTTTTGATATTATTTAGATCTGTTACTATATAATTTTTAAAACAGAAGACAGTATAATTCGTAACAACTGAATATATGGAACTACTTGTTTGTATGTAAAGCGTTCGGCCGTTTTTTAATTTTTTTTTTCAGCAGTATGAACGCTAGACTTCCTTACTTTTGAGTGATTTACCGGTTAGTTTATCACTGTTTGGAGTTTAGATGCGTAGTAATCTAATCACGAAGGCCGAAGCCCTGAGTGATTAATTACGAAGAATCTAAACGACAAAAGTACATGTAATCTATTTCCATTCTAACACGTTTACTTGAAAAGAAAAAGATGAGTCATTTTATTCCGCTCAGCTGAGTGACTTTCAAAGTCGCTGGACAACGCAAGACAATTTTTGCTGTTCCCAGAACTTTTACCCCCCGCCGCCCCACCCCATTTCTATAATTATTGCATTACTTGCATTAACTTGATTTAAATGAATCATTTTTATATTACATTTCATTTCGTGATTTTCATGTACGAACTCTGATATAACGTTTAATGAATATTCAACAAAATGTTGCAATTCGAACACAAAGATCGACGATGTAAAAATGTGTGAACGTTTCAATTATGTTAAAATACAAGAGTGTAATTTTCAAAAGCTGAACATAGTTCCGGCCATTCCAGTGATGTACCGTATTATATATCACGCTCAAATCCTTCTTTCCTTTTATCAGACGAAATAAGAAGTGTTAAAATGAACAATATGCACTTGCAAGAAAAAAAAACCCATCTGCGTTCACATTTGAATAAATGTTGATTGATTGTAAGAATTCTATGAAGCACCTGCGCTCGGAGAAGCTGATGAATCCATTCTGAATAAAGAGGATACAGACTAAGACATCCTCAATTCGATCATGTTTTAAATTACTGTGTGGGGATTTGCGAAAATTGTTATACAGAGAGGTTAAACAAAGTGTTGTGCAATAATGTATTTCTCTGAAAGATAAATCTAATAGACAGACCGTACATTTATGTCTAGTTTAAGATAACGGGCCTTCTGTTTCAAGATTTCACATGCAAGTTGCAAATTGCTACTTGAAAAATTGCTCCCTTGCGCTTGAGTTATTTGATATTTTCCTATTGCAGTGTTTCCCAAGTGATAGAATGATATATGTAATACTAACGAAACAAGGTCTTAGACCTCAGTAAATATGTACTTATTGAATCAATGATACATAAATGACAGAGCAATCAACATCAATTGTTACTGGTTTATGTACATAGATAATTACCTTGTAATTATTTGATTTTTGGTGTATAAAGCTAAAAAATATACAACCGATTGCATACCAATTAAATAAAAGTGTACGACTGATTTTCACTGACTGTTGACGTTTCAAGTTGCGTGATATTTTTTTCATTGTTTTGACTCTATACAGATCAGCAGTAAGTACAGAAATTGTTTAGTGTATTAAAGTGAAATAAAGCTTAGACTTTGCTCTTGTATATATCATATATCTACAGGAAATTTCTGCACTGTGTAAGGGGGCGGAGCTGAAAAATGTGATCTATATGCAAAACAGAACATGATTTATCTACTGTAGAGAACAGTTATGTTTTGCAGATAGTTCCGATTTTCAAAAATAATAAAATAAAGGACTAGTGACTCGAAATGACTTTTAGATATACTCATTCTCTATCTTTTAAATCACCACTGTTACATGTGACAGGTGCTTTTTATAAATATGACTTGCATTTCAGTATTATATTAACGCAATATCTATTTTTCATTTTTATCTACAGATTAAATTCCAATTTGTCAATTCATAGTTTGGTTGGTGCAATTTTTATCCAAAGATTGAAATAATAAGTTCAACGGTTGCAGAATTTTAACTTGACATTCATAAAATAACCAAAGGTAAACCTGACCATCATTTTGTATTCATGTACGTATGAACACATTTGATGATCACTAAAAAACATACGCTGAAGTAACATTAAGGAAAACATCATTTTGGTCCAATTTAAACTATTTAAGGGCCAACAGTTTCGAAAAACTAAACCGATATGCCAGACTATAAAACTTGGACGATGTAAAGTTCAAAGGTATTGTGCCAATAAACATTTTGATTATGTTTGATTTTGACTGGATACTATATGCGTAACAATTCGACCGTTCAATGACAATAAATCAGGAGTGATCCCTGCTTCTATGCTGGTTATCAAACTTGCCCGAGACATTGCGCTCATATATTTATTATGACCAAGTTATGATCATTGACACTACTCAAACCAATAACCAAGTTTCATCTGTCGGAAAACCTGGCTAAAAGATACGGCTCACAGAAATAGTTTCCTAACATCTTTAAAGGCCACGTGAAATAACAGGACCCGCACTATTGTAACTTTTAGCATAACAAAGCGGAAATATCGTAATCTGATATAAGCGTAGGAACACTCGCTAACACTTGATCGTGTTAAGGGCGAACTTAATTCGCTGGAAGCACGCTTCCATTGAATATCCTTGCTGGCACACTCGGCAGAAATAATTAATCCTAGAAGCAGTAATTCATCTCAATATGTGATTTTTTTCACCCAAACGGGTAAGGAAATTAAAGCCCACAAGGTGCTGTATCTGGCTCTTTGTCTGTGAACAAGAACGAGTGGGATTTGATACAAAATTTTATGAAAGACAACTAGGCATACCTACGTGTTTCGACAGACTGATTGAACTTTTATGATTATATTGTAATACTTAAAAGTTTAAGATACAAACATTACTTATATGATGAAAACAAAGAACAGCTCCATACTAAATTGCTATATAACGCAATGAAATATTGAAAAAAACACTTGATAGCAACATTCCTTGCCTTCTACTTTGCCACAAATTTACAAATAAAACAAATGAAAAACCTTATATAAATATACAGGTGTCTTAGGCGACTGCTTTGTACAGTAAAAAATACACACATTAATTTCAAAACGTTTGAATTGATGGTCTCATGTGCAGTCTACGATATCAGAATTCTAAAACATGAAACACAATAACATTACCTGCTGTCAGTAAGCAAACAATTATCTTTCTTTAAAACCACTTAAAACAAGAACACACAACAAAATGATGTTGGTATCAACTTTCAAGAGTCTGCAAAATGAGATCTTTATATCTGATTCTCTGCAATGCAATGAGCTACATTCGTTTTTAATAAAACACAAACTACATGTACTTGACTGTATGGAACGCCGGCACTGTCTATTGTAGTCAGGAAAATCTAGTATTATGTTTGTTTTTATTAGATTATGTATAGAGTGCTTTACATGTTGTGCAAACATATTTATGTTATGTGTGTAAATCGTTATATGTTGTGTTTTTGTAATTATATCATGACATTTTTGTTATATTATGTAGATACAATAGGGTTATTAGTATAGTAACGTGATCCACCATGACGGATTTGCTCAAGTCGTGCGTCCGATCATACGAATGCGTAGCACGAGTATGATCCGACCTCGACAAGAGCCAATCCGGCTTATGGATCACATCACTATACTAATACTCTGTAACCCTTTTATTATATACCTTTAACACTTGTCTGCACAAATAAACTAAATTAAAATGACATTAAAGAAAACTCTTTTTAGCGCAAGATATACGTTGTGTGTGTGTCGTCATTTCATTGACGTCATCGTATAAACAAGTTGAAACGACCCAGTCAAAAGCGACGTTATAAATGACATGTATATTTTAGGGCCAACTGAATGCACTCTTACAAATAATGATGGCACTGTGTCTATTGCATGTACAAACAATACGGATTTATTTTTTTTGCCTGACACGAAATATGAATCGTACTTATCACTTTTATAAAGTATTATTAAACTCTGAGAGATTTCTTTTACATACAGACGGACACAGTCCAGTATACCTCTTACACGTTGTGTTCAGGGATTTAATAAAAGGGTTATGAAACTGTTCCAATATCCAGTGTATAACATTTACTTAAATGTCATTTCACTTTACTGCGTGCACAATACTATAGCTAAAACCGTCAGCATTCGATCTTTAGAATTGGATCTAATTCCCTTTAGATGAGTTATTGCAAAGCTAACTTGATTGTGATTAATTACAAGAAATAACATGAAACACTTTAGGAGAACGCTTCTGTTCCGAAATAGCAGGTTTTAATATGATTTATTTAAGGGGAGGTTTTTTATTTTTGCACTTCCGGAAAGTTACATTTGTTATATTTCAACTGAAATAAACAATTATGCAATAGTAAACTTAGGCACAATAGGAATATTTAAGTGCAAAGAAATTGAACATTTTTGAGAAAAAAATATTTTGACCTCATATTTTGTGACTAAACTGACAAATTTTGCCATATGCCAAAATGGGGGTAGGGCTACAAAATAGTAATTTCTAAAAAATTGTTTAAGATATTTACTTAATTCAAACTTAATAACAAGAAGATTTGTTAGGATATAAAAATAATACAACAATAACAACTTCCTATTACAGTATTTTATTACATACTTATGACGTCATATCCCAAAGCTCGTCGGAATTTTAAAAACACATTTATTTGTATTATTTAACTTGTTTCTTATATGCACATTGAGCCGCGAAGACCTCTTGTCGTACATTTAATTATGGATATAGTATGATAGAATATGTATTTTCTTTTGAGTGCAACTGATGGGCTAGTGCTATATCTTGTTCAGAATGTAAAACGAATACATCAAACTAGTTTTACGCTAAGCTGACAAAATACGTACATCGGGTTAGACATACTATTTCTTAACATTGACAGAATCGACTCAATTAAGAAGATATTTCGTATCCAATTTCCCATTGTATTTCCTTAGAATCGGCATACAAATCAAGTATTAACACGAGTTTGGCCTTTATATGCGATAATTAAAGCCGTCATGATCAGCGGACAGCAACGATTTGTTATTAAAACTGTTTTAAACGATCGCAAATGTCAAAATCACTAAATAGTTAACCCTATTCTAACGCACAGTGTGTTAGAATGCGATAATTAAAACGCCGTTCGATTTTTGCGACTATATTATAGTTATACGTTATTTTATAGTCGCAAATAAAGGCGACGCAACCAATCAGAAATGATGTTAAGTCAATAACTGCGTTTGAATGCGATAATTAAAACGCCGTTCAATTTTTGAGACTATATAATAGTTATACGTTATTTTATAGTCGCAAATTAAGGCGACGCAACCAATCAAAAATGATGTTACGTCAATAACTGCGTTAGAATAACGTATATATACTAGCAAAAATCGAACGGCGTTTTAATTTTCGCATTTTAACACCATGTGCGTTGGAATAGGGTTATAGCTATTTAGTGATTTTGACATTTGCGACCGTATATACGATTTTGATAATCGCAAACAGTTTTAAAAGCTCCGGCTAACGCCGTCGCCGTCAAACAAGTTTAAAACCGTATATACAGTCGCAAATACATGTATCAAAATTACAAAACAGTTTACCCTATATTTAATAGTCGCAAATTTAGACGACGTAACCAATCAGAAACGACGTTACATCGGCACTACGTTAGAAATTGTAATATCCTGCGCCTGAAGAAGACGTACAATAAAGTAGAAATATGTTGTACAAAAAACATCGTAGCGTTGTGATTAATATCATTTCTTTGTAAAAAAAATGTCTAGAAATACTGTAGAATACTTTAGGTAAAACAACAATCCTCTTTTCAAAAATATTACAAAACTCGTTTGGGACACACTTTTCAGGCAACGGAAAGTAAAGGTAACTTAAAGGTCCACTACTAAGCGAAAATTAAGTGACAGTTATTTCAATGGCAAGTACATTACCTAATGCAAGACACTAAATAATGAAGATTTGCAGGTTAAAATCTACAGAAAGTGTTTGGAACACGAAGAAAAGTATGTGTATTATGTTGAAATCTCAGTGATTCGACAAAATGACTATCCAGGTCTTTTTAACTTTGTTCATAATACATAGAAAAATAATTGTACATGTACTGTGGTTTATTTAGAATTTCTACATACCAACTTTCATTTTTTATTAAAAATAACTTATTTCTGTGTTTTTTAAAGTATATTTGAATTTTCACTTTCGTTAGTATTGGACCTTTAATTTTCATTTCTATTATTTTCTCATCAGTTACATTGTATGCTATTTTTGAAAACGTTTGTATCGTCGTGGTAAATTTAGCATGGCTAAGCGAAAGTTTATTACAGGGCTTGGAATGCAAATCTATAATGTTTACTAGATGATTTTTATGGGATATTTCTAGACTGTTCGGTTCGTAAAGGTTATTGAAGGATGATCTTAATCAACTTCTGCCAACATGGAGATCAAATCGGATTTCGTCTACGAACATAGCATTACAATAAACTTCTCTTGAGTTACCGAAACCACTTCCAATGTAATTACATACGCATGTGTTCATTCTGGCAGCATTTGTTAACATCGAAAGTGCGAATTTTGTCTGTGATTACCGCAGCAAAAGTATTTCTTACCAGGTTTCAACAGTTTACACAGCACATAATGTATACAAGAGCTGTTTGTTAAACACGTAGGCCCCCCTCGATGCCAAAGTTGTACTGTGAAAGTTTTTAAAGTAAAAGTCAGTATGAAATTCGTGAAAACGGCATCTGTAGAAATTGTAGAATAAAATAAAAATTAAAATAGAAAATAAAACATTCGAATAGAAAAACATTTTTACGAAGTGACCTTGGCCTCCAAAAAATGTTTGTTTGTTAAAAATTAAATTAAAAACTAAAAAATAGAAATTGGAACTGTGACCTTGACATTTACCCCTAAAAAATTTTGTTTGCTGATAAACAATCTATTTTTAGTAACAATGACCTTACCCCCCAACCCCTCGAAAAAAAAAAAAAAATTCAAAACAAAAAAATATTTAAATATCTTCCTCTCTATGCAAGCTACCTACACACCAAGTTTCATTGTAATTGGTCATTCCTAACTCATGTTTTTAAGCGGAAACAATTTTTCTATTTTAGTAACAGTGACCTTGACCTTGATCCTAGTGACCCCAAATGCAACCAAAGCTTCATCTCCCCGTAAACTACCTACAAACCAAATTTCATTGCAATTGGTCACTCCTAACTTAAGTTATTGAGCGGAAACCATTCTACAATTCCGGGTCACTGTGACCTTGACCTTTGACGTTCTAATGTCAAAATCGTTAAGGGTCCTCTACTGGTTATGACCGACCTCCACATCAAGTTTCAAGATGTTAGGCCCAAGCGTTCTCAAGCTATCGTTCGGAAGCTGTTTTTCAATTACGGGTCACCGTGACCTTGAACTTTGACCTACTGACCTCAATAGGGGTCATCTGCTGGTCATGATAAACCTCCACATCAAGTTCGAAGATGCTAGGTCCAAACATTTTCAAGTTATCATCCGGAAACAGTTTTACTATTCCGGGTCACTGTGACCTTGACCTTTGACATAATGACCTAAAAACAAAAGGGGTCCTCTGCTGGTCAAGACCAACATCCACATCAAGTTTCAGGATCCTAGGCCCAAGCATTCTTGAGTTACCATCCGAAAACTAGTTGGTAGACGGACAGACATACCGACAGACCGACCGACATCTGAAAATCAATATACCCCTCTTCTTCGAAGGGGGCATAATAACTGATGAAATAAAAACAATTCATTGAACTCATAACCAATAAAATATGCCGAACTTTGACTTTGATAAATTTTGACTTTAGTCACATACTCTCTGTGCGTGAATATTTCTTATCTATTACAATGGGCAATGTACAGCCTCGTTCATTGTTACTGAAGTTTCAGTTAAATAGGGGCATCCAGATACTCATTTCACTTAGTTATTATCAATAACAGTAATATCATAATTAATTAATTTAATTAATAATATATTGACTCTTTTAAAAAAATATTTTTACAATATTTTATTAAGTATTTTCATAAATATACATGTATCGCTTGAAAATAAAGAATTAAATCTAGGACATAAAACTTCTGTGGTATTAGTAATTAGTAATGATGAACAATTCTTGCGAAACTTGCTAAATCCGGACATTACAAATTACTTCCCTTGTAACACCGAACCCGGGCGTTATATGCAATTAACGTGTAAGTTTACTTATGAAGTCAAAACTCTATATGCAACCTAAACATTGCCAGATTCGCACTTCATAAAAGAATATTCGGTCATCTTCTAGTTCACAGTGTTGGAGAAAAGTATCTAAAACATTTCACAAATGTAGAGTTACGTATAGATTCGCACGTTTACCCTATTTTTGTTTTTTATTGTGTATGCGTATATGTATTTGTACATGTTTTATGCTTAATTCTAACATGTCTATGGTATATTTGTATAGTCAGTTCGAGTGCTTTAATATGATTAAAGCGCTCGGAAAGGTAGGCGGAGTTTCGGACATGGAAGAAGCTCCTTCCGACTTTTCTAATTTACTCCCGGGCAGAAAAGAAAATATAGAAAATAGAAAAAATATCTGTATAAATACATCAGTCGCATGAAATAGTTGTGTTTAAGAACCAAAATATTATTTTTGATTGCGTCAAGTAAGCCTTAGAATACCTTCATCTTGTTTTCCTTTGAAAAGGCCAAGAAAAATCAATATTAATAGTCATACAATGTTTTGATTCCGGGAGACAAAACAATGAATGAAAACGTTTACGTCCTCACACTGACGTCATTACTCCACGTTAACACGTTGTACAGTTCAGATTAACGGTACGCATTTAAATTGATTGTCTGCTTTGTTAGGTTCTGAATCTGACGTCTTCTGCATAATGTCACAGTCGGGTATTTTTTTAATATTTTATGTATTATAATTGTGATTAAACTAAAATAAGTATAACAGTAATATCATTTTAATTACTTTAATTAATAATGTACACCTAGAAACAGTTTAGCCGAACGAAAAGGTCCGTAGTAGTCACGATAATTTCAAAAACCTCTTATAAGAATGAAATAATCTCTTTCATCGAAATGGGTGAACACCGCTCAAATAACCGCAGGTAAATAGACACTCGGCTTGCCCTCGTCAATTTATTAACGCAACCTCTGCACGAACTGCAAGCAGTTTTCTAACTGAAGAAACAGACTGATGAATAGCATGGTATTATTTTTACTTGATATTATTTGTGTAACTGTCTCCACGTTGTTGTGTATGTTAACATACTTTGAAGAGCGAAATTTGTATGTTATTCAGTTATTTAAAATCACGTTAAAGTGGAAATAAAGAGTATATAATAACAGTAATATCATTTTAATTACTTTAATTAATAATATACACCTAGAAAAAAGGTAAGCAACCCCTGGAAGTAACGTAGTGACTTAAAAAAATTCTTTCATGAAATCACCTTCAAATAAACGAAGGAAAAAAATGCTGTAAATTATAACAGCAACCTCTGCACGAACTGCAAACAGTTTTGCCCTGTGAGTGTAAGCAGATTGTCTTTAAAAAGATCCGAGGTTCATATGGAGGCAGAATAGTCAGGGTTATTATGGTCGACCAGGCACAAACCGTGATAGGTTTGAAATGATCTTAAATATACACCTAGAAACAAGTAAAGCACCCTCTGATAGTTATATAGTGACTTAAAAAAATTGTATCATGAAATCACCTTCAAATAAACGAAGAAAAAATGCCGTAAATCATAACAGCAACCCTCTGCACCAACTGCAATAAGTTTTGCACTGCGAGTGTAAGCGGATTGTCTTTAAAAAGACCCGAGGTTCATCTGGAGGCTTAAAAGTAAGGGTCAGGGTGATCACCCAGGCACAGTGAGTGTTTACTCTGCTACTGAGCGTATTAAGTACGGATGTCATCTGAAGTCTTAAAATTGCATTTTCACTCTAATTCGCCACCTAAAATCTTCCTATGACCTCTGCAATTCCATACTTAAATGTGTTTCTGATTTCGGATAATACGGCACCCGTAGATTGTTCAACAATATCACCCGAAAAGCCCAACCTATTATTACAGTTTTGCCTTTTTCTGTTTGCCAGAGGGTTGCTGTTACGGATTACATTCTTCTTCCCTAGCTCAATTTGACGGTATTTTCGTGAAAAAGCTTCGTTAGATAAGTCGATCGAAAACATTCAGGGGGTGCTTTACTTTTTTCTTTGTGTATATATTGACTATTTAAAAATCAATTTTAAAATATTTTATTAAGTACATTGTATTTTTATAGATATACATGTATCGCTTGAAAATAAAAAAAATGAATACAAGACATAAAACTTCTGTGGTATACTAGTCAATGCTTTATTTGGTAGCATGCAATACATGGATCTGATTAGAATTTAATGACATACACTACATCACAGTGTCGTCAACAGCCCAAAACTACACGAGGATACAGTGGAATGTTCCATTATGTGAGCCCAAAACTACACGAGGATATAGTGGAACGTTCCATTATGTGAGCATTGTTTTATCGACATGTTGAGATTTCATAATGCATATAAATTATACTCGTCGCTAAAACATTAACATCAGACTAAAACATTGCATATTAGAATTATGCAAGTACTAAAATCAACCACTAAGACCGCTTGCATTTTCTATATGACCTTCGACGCGCGAAAATGTACCTTCGGACATTTGTTACATTATTCGACAATAATTGATAAAAAACCCCATAAAATTTACATTTTTGTCACCCTCTTTAAATGCAAAACCAATGATAAAAACTGATAGCTACTATATTTTACTCAACAGAAACATACTATTTGTTTCAAAATCTTCCAAGACCATTACTATGGCAACAGCGATTTGAAATTATTCTTTTTTTAAATCTTGGCTATACCCTATGAAAAAGGCAGATCGTGGAAAGAAAAAACGAAATAGTTCACCAGATATGATATATATTGAAAGAGTATATAATGTTGCAACCAAAAATAAATGATGCTGTTAGGAAATGATTAATGGAACACAGTTTACTGCCCATATAAATAAAAGTGAGTTTTGACGTCAAATTGTGGTATGTGACGTCATTTTTAGAGTGAATAATGACGCCGTAGGTATACTTTTTCACATGTTGTAGTTTTGTATGTACTGAACGTAGGTAACTGAAATTTTCCAATATTGATGTTGAAATATTGTTTGTTCAGATATGCAAGAAAGCTAGTTTTCAAGTATTTTGTCCGAAGGCCTATTTTCCTGTGTCATTGGTCATATAGTTTGAGGTTAATTCTATTGACTATTAACCTGTTGGTGGCAATTGGTTTGTCTATAAAATTCAGTCTTGATAATGATCAGCCAGATTTTTCTTTTCAGTCAAAAACTTTCGAGCACCCCTTAGAGCAGTTCATTGCACTTCCAAATTGGAAAGATGGGCACGTGTTAAATACATAGCATGTGTTTAGAACATATTAAGATTTTAAAACAAATTAGTACAGTGAAGACAAAACGCGTACAATCATAGAAGTTAAAATTTTAAAAGGTTTTAAAATCCTTGCAGCAGTCATAACGTTCTGTGAAGCATGAGTGTTTCAATAGGAACTTTGTAAACAAATTATGCACATTAAAACATTAACTAAAAACATAATAATGATGTCAAAGCATTAGAAGAGATTCGGTGCCAAAATAGAATGATGTGCAGTAATACATGTATAATGATGGCAATTATTATGGGTGCATTTTGAGAAAAGTTTCAAGTTCCACGAATATTCTTTTTCTGTTTGTTGCTTTCGAAACAAATGTTGGTATTTTATGGAATGGGAAGTTATTATTGCTTCCAATAGACTAGATGTCTTCAAAATACATGAATGGTAAATTTTACGACAAGATACAGTAACTGTGAATTCGGGCATGATACGGTGTTCTCCGACTTGCTACGTTGGGTTAAGACCTGATACGATGAGTTAAGGTATGAACCGATGTTGGTGAGTAGTTATATATGATAATATATGATATGATGTGATAATATGTGTTCAGGCACGGAACAGTGAGTTCGAGCATACTACATTTTGTCTTTTAAGGGAATGAATAAAGAGTTCATGTATAATGTGTGCTTAGGCATGAAATAATGAGACCATGCATAATATAGTGCGTAAATACTTTGAAATTTCCACTTTAATATTTGAACATTTTCGATTTCATGAAAACTTGAGCATACGAATATCTCTCTGCAGTTGCTTAACTATCGATATATTCGAAATGTTGGTAATATCATTAATACTATTTGCACCGATATTCCATGCAGACCAAAGTTAATGTATCTTTGTTATTAATACTTACTTTAAGACGAATATCCTACAGAAATTACAACATTTATTACCCGATATAAAAATTGTCTACTAAATTGATAAAATTGTTGTATTGTATTGTAAATTAAATAAAAGGTGATTTATCTGGAACATTCTTCTGAAAAAGAGAAAATGATTGCAATCGCATTTTTGTTCTTTGATAACTGAAGAACGAGCACAAAAGAATAGTTTTGCAAGCGTTTTTTATATGCTCTGAAACTTCATGTTTGGTACAATTAACAGAAAATAAAATCAAAATGAATACAAGTAAATACGAGAGTCATTCAGGAAATAGCTACAATAATAGCATACTTAAACCTCATAAAGAAAAGGCAGAAGTTTTGTTTTACTAGATGTTTTTATATGCACTTATAATAAGAAAGTCTGCGTTCATTTGGTACACGTTACCAATGTTACATTCATTTGAATATATCAGGTCGTGATTTTGATGGATTTCATGAAATTTTAAAGTTTTGTTCAAACTGTAAATAAAATCTTTGAGTGGTAAAACAATCATGATCTATTTTTGATATTGAGTTTAAAACTGGCAAGCCTTAAAGTATCAGTGTCGTTTCAATAGCAAGAAATCTCAGAACTGTTCGCGGCCATACTCAAAAACGAGGTGAGCATTGGTTGCTTAGCAACACACGTGTCGCACATCAAGTGCATATTTCTGCTCAACAATAATTTTTCTAGTGTACAGTGTCCAGATATTAAATTGATTCTTTTTGAGATGTGTTTTAATGTTAAAAAGTTCATTGTCACTATTTCTTGAATTACCCTTGTTAATACCAGTCATTTTGGATATAGACACCGCAAAAGTATTGTAAATGCTGATCAGATGTGATTGTGATATCTGCGTTTGGTGTATACCAATGCTCGGCGCATTTCATATTTCATAGAACATTCAATGCTTCCCTTAAAGTCTCTGTCTAAAGTAAGTGCAGTTGGCATGTACTTTGTACGTTCAGTTGTCCCAGTGACAGTAACTCGACTAAGCGTTTTAATTTATTGACGTACAAATGTAATCACCCCTGATATATCCAACTATCTACATTGTTCTCGGTATCAGGCTTTGTACAATGTCCTCTGTGCTCGTCATTCGGAGTCTACATAGCCTAACTTAGTTATTTTGCTAGGACCTGTTACAGAATTGAAGTTTTTACAGGAACCATCATTAAGATTAAAAGTTATTACAATAAGAAAATAGCTTCCAAATTTTACAGCAAATCTTCAGATCCTCTGAATAGATACGATCCTTACCTTTCTTGGGCTAGGTATAACATATTCAATATTTCTACATGGAGGATATTTACAAACGCCGATGACCATTTCGGTCAACTGTGTGGCGATATAAAACAACAGTATAAGAAAGATTATTGTACCATTATCATTAAAATCACCATGTGTTTGGTGATTGGCCCCTTACCATTCAGTCATTGCACATACCTATTTCAGACTAGTCAAAAATAACAATGAGATCGTAATTTAATATAATGACGTAAATTGAAAACGTTTGAACGTTTTTAGTCTTTTCGTACCACCAAATTATATCTTTATTAATGGTTATAAATCTAGTATAAGTTGGTGAAAATTGATCAATGATCATGTTGATCATATGATAATTACACACGCGTAATGCTTGTTTATTGATACAGAATAAGTGATAAATGCATGTTTATACATATTTATGGATACGGAAGCAATTTCTGTAAAATTAAAGTTCCTCGAAACTATTTATCATTATCGTATTTAGTCTGAAATAAGCTTGAGTGTAATAAGTTCGTTGTGTTCGCACACTACTGCAACAAATAGGTCAAAGTTATTGAAGGTTGGTCACATTGTTTGATCTGTAATCTAAGCCTATTAATCGTGATATGATTATAATCTGAAAGACCCTAGTGAAAGTAGGGACGTTATGCGCATTTTACTGCACATAGTGTATTTTTGGTGACAGTTTTATAAAAGCAATTTTCGGTTGCTCTGCATTTAAACTGTGCTAAACTAATGATAATGCCGCATTAGTATTTGAAGTTGGTACTTTAAAAATAAAATAATGGACAAATAAATAATAGTTCATTTCTTCGCAGTGATCCCCCTTGTGTTGTTGTAGTTGTCGGTAGAGAAATTTCGGCAGACAGTGAAAGGGAAGCAATTCCTGTATGCAGTTTTATTTTTAATTGACTCTCCCAGTCAAAATAGGAAAAGTAATATTTGGAAAGTTATTATTTCGTACTGGTAGCAGGAAGAGTTTGGTGTATTGGGCTAAAAGCTATTTTTTCCTCTACCCATTTTTCAGCTGGATTTTTTCTTTAAAAAATGTGCATAATTCCACTTTTATCAGCTGTTTTGCTACATTGTCTGACTTTGAAACTGACAAATGAAACTCATCTTAAAATATATACAGTCAAGCAAAACCAGAAACTTGGTCAATAATGAGATCCCAAACAACAAACAAATTATAATAATTCCAAACTAATAAAGATCTGCAAGTTATTATCCTCCACAGTAAATGAACACCACGGAGCCAAACCGCATACTTTAATACAGGGTGTCTAAATAACGTGTGTTTTTGTATTATCTGTTATTTTCTTAACGCCGTTTATAATGAAAATGAAATTTCAAATCACGTGTTGTCTATAGATAAAGACAAATGTTACTCCTTCAACCAAGACACGTTTCATACTGAATTTTTATATAATTGGGTGATCATGCTCTGATCAAAAATAGAAGAATTACGAAATTCTGGTGAATTCTCTAGCTTTATATTTAAGGAAGGCAGCCATATACATAAGTACATAGATTATACCGTTTGTACATGTATAATATTGTTTGAATCGTTCGAGAGATGATCCAGAATTAACCAGACTGTTTCTGTTTTCTTTAATTAATCAATATATCAATTGGAATCCCCTTGGTCATAATCCCCTTGGTCCAAAAATGGCATAGTAGACATAATCCCTTTAATGGATTTTACATTTTAATGTCAATAATTTTTTCTCTCAATTACTTGCTATAGTAAAGTTAAACTAGAGACAAATGGAACATTCAGCAATCTTTTTTATTCAATATATGCTTTTCCACTTGTAAAATTCATTAAGGGGATTATGACTACTATGCGGGATTTTGAAGTAAACTCGTCAGAAAAAGTGTCACAGCCAGGGCCAATACACGCCACAAATTTACAATAGGTTTATATAGGAGCGCTGTAATTAACTCGCGATCACATTTTAACTAATAAAGTTATTTTAAAATCACAAACGGGATGATAAAATATAACATTTCCCCTTTTTAATGAACATTTCTTTATTTTTCTGAGTTTGTTTGGTCTTTTTTAACTTAAAAACTCTACCCGTCGTTTTATATAGTAAAACGCCCAAAATGCGACAATTTTAAGTGAAAATTTTGCAGTATATCTTCAATTTATTTTAGAATGATCCGAAATTCAATCACAATACTACATTTCTATATACATGTAAGCTACCTTATGACAACACCTCATTCCAAACACAAATTATCGGCCGGAAACCGCTTTTCTATTTTTTTGCAACGACGACCTTGCGCTTAAGTCACAGGACTCCAAATGCCAAGCTACATCTCCAAATAAGCTACCAAGTTTCATTGTAATACCAATTCGAATCTAGTTTTTTCTATATTAAGTAACATCGACCTTCACCTTAATCTCAATCGCAATCGGGAGCACTATTTTCCAAAGCGTTTTAGATCTTACAATCCAAAGAGGTCTGGCAAAAATAGTTCGACGTTTAGCCCCGCCCATTATCAAGGGAGCTTACTGCCAGAGAATATATCATGCACATACTCCAATAACCAGTGGCTTAAATGAAATATTTGACACTTAGTGTGTCAGAGGTATCAAAAAGAGTAAGCTACTTTACAATAAGTAGATAACTTAAGACTTTTTATGACTACAGTTTTCCAGTTTATACTCAGACTGTCAAGTATTTTTGTTTGTGCTATTTACTGATAAAAGTTCATTGGTTTTTATTGGCAAGTACTGTGTAAAGTCGAACATGCTGTCTTATTGACAGCTCTGATTTGTGATTATGATATAAGAAAATACTCTTATAAAGAGCTATGTCATTAGATTATCTGTTGCACCTGTTGGCATGTTTTTGTTAAGATTTTGTAACCTTTTCCTCTATGAAGATTTTATATATTTGTTGCTCTCTTGTACATATTTGGAATTGTTTTTTTTAATAAAATAACTTTATATGTATGAATTATGCAGAAAAATATAAGTTTGCAAAACAGGTTTTGATAATTGTTCAAAACCAGTTGACATTGAAATACAGTCATCCATAATATGGATTTTGGAAGATTCAAAAGAGATTTGTCTATATATTATAAGAGTCTAAAGAGGTTTGGTAATCGTAACTTTTCCAAAGAGATTTGGTCCTGTCACCCATAACATGAATTTTGGAAGATTCAAAAGAGATTTTCCATATATTATAAGAGTCCAAAAGAGGTTTGGTACTCTGTAACTTTTCCAAAAGAGGTTTGGTCCTGTCATCCATAACATGAATTTTGGAAGATTCCAAAGAGATTTTTCAATATATTATAAAGAGTCCAAAGAGATTTGGTACTCTGTAAGTATTCCAAAAGAGGTTTGGTAATTTTCAACTTTTCCAAAGAGGTTTGATCCTGTTATCCATAATATGAATTTGGGAAGATTCCAAAAGAGATTTTTCAATATATTTTAAGAGTCCAAAAGAGGTTTGGTTATATGTAAGTATTCCAAAAGAGGTTTGGTAATCTGTAACTTTTCAAAAAGAGGTTTGGTCCTTCATCCTTAATGTGAATCTGGGATGATTCCAAAGAGATTTTTCAATATATTACAAGAGTCCAAAGAGGTTTGGTATCCATTAACTTTCCCAAAGAGGTATGGTCCTGTCATCCATAACATGAATATAAGAAGATTCCAAAGAGATTTTTCAATATACTATAAGAGTCCAAAGAGGTTTGGTAATATGTGAGTATTCCAAAGAGGTTTGGTTATCTGTAACTTTTGCAAAGAGGTTTGGTCCTGTTATCCATAATATGAATTTCGGTAGATTCAATACAGAATTGTTCATATTATATAAGACTCCAAAGAGGTATGGTACTCAGTAAGTATTTCAAAGAGGCTTGGTATTCTGTAAGTATACCAAAGAAGTTTGGTCCTGTCATCCTTAATATGAATTTGGGATTATTCCAAAGAGATTTATCCATATATTATAATAGTCCAAAGAGGTTTGGTAATCATTTATTTTCCAAAGAGGTTTGGTCATGTCATCCATAACATGAATTTTGGAAGATTCCAAAGAGATTTTTCAATAAACTATAAGACTCCAAAAGAGGTTTGGTAATATGTAAGTATTCCAAAAGAGGTTTGGTAATTTTCAACTTTTCCAAAGAGGTTTGGTCCTGTTATCCATATTATGAATTGGGATGATTCAAAAGAGATTTTCCATATATTATAAGAGTCCAAAGAAGTTCGGTAATCTGTTACTTTTCCAAAGAGGTTTGGTAATCTGTATTTTTGGTCCTGTCATCCATAATATGAATTTTGGAAGATTCCAAAAAAGATTTTTCAATATATTTTAAGAGTCCAAAAGAGGTTTGTTAATCTCAAACTTTTCCTAGTATTCCAAAGAGATTTGGTACTGTGTAACGTTTCAAAAAGAGGTTTGGTCCTGTCATCCATATTATGAATTTTGGAGATTCCAAAAGAGATTTTTCAATATATTATAAGAGTCCAAAAGAGGTTTGGTAATATGCAAGTATTCCAAAAGAGGTTTGGTAATCTGTAACTTTTCAAAAAGAGGTTTGGTCCTGTTATCCATGTTATGAATTTGGGAAGATGTAAATACAGATTTGTTCATATATTATAAGAGTCCAAAGAGATTTGGTACTCTGTAAGTATTCCAAAAGAGGTTTGGTAATCTGTATTTTTTCCAAAAGAAGGTTTGGTCCTGTTATCCATATTATGAATTTAGGTAGATTCAATTACAGAATTGTTCATATATTATAAGAGTCTAAAGAGGTATGGTTCTCAGTAAGTATTCCAAAAGAGGTTTGGTAATCTGTAAGTATTCCAAAGAGGTTTGGTCCTGTTATCCATAATATGAATTTGGGATGATCAAAAGAGATTTTCCATATATTATAAGTCCGGTCCAAAGAGGTTTGGTAATATGTAAGTATTCCAAAGAGGTTTGGTATCTGTAAAGATTCCAAGAGGTTTTGTCCTATCATCCATAATGTAAGATTACATAGGATTTGTCAATTTGTTTTTGCAATAGTCCAAAGAGTTTTGGTAATATGTAAAGATTTCAAAGAGGTTTAGTTTAATCAATATTTTAATCATCAAATATCAATGTAAGTACAATATACATTACCAAGTCAAGGGATCGAGTAGTAAGCTTATAAGCTTTCAAAGAGAAATGGCCCTGTCATCCAAATATAAATGGGGTAATATTCCAAATAGATTTGTCCATTTATTGTTAGAATCAAAAGAGGTTTGGTACTCTGCTAATATTCCAAAGAGGTATGGTTCTACCCTTCCAAATAGGATTTTTACTTAATGACCAGTCTAAAGAGGTTTGTTACTCTGTGAATATTCCAATGAGGTTTGGTCCCATCATTAAAAATGGAAAATTTGAAGAATCAAAAGATATTTGGTAATAAATTATGTCAATCCGAATGCCAATTTGATAAATATCCAAAGGGCTTTTACAAATTATTCTTAAAGTACAAAGCGGTTTGGTTATTTGTTTCGAGGGAAAAGAGGTTTCGTCGTAGTTTTGAATTAAAATTTACCATGATTTCAAGGAGATTTGACAATAAAATCGAAGAGGCTTGTTATTCTGTGAAGAAAAGACTTCAAAAGGAATTTGAAATTAATTATTTCAGACGTTGGGCAATTTTTCAGGATTTCAAACAGGTTTAGTATTCTGCAAAAGATTCCAAAAAGGTTTGGTCCTGTCATTGCAAACTTGATTAAATAGATTTGTAATTCAGTCCAAATGTATAGAGTCCAAACAGTAGACATTTTGCAAAAACTGTTAAGAGTTCAAACGGGTTTGGTTCTTTTTACAGATTCCAAAGAGGTTTCGTATTCCTCAAAAGAGGTTTGCCACTATCCTTCTAAATAGGGGATTTAATGATTCCATATAAATTTGGCTTTTGTTTGAAGACTCCAAAAGGATGAAAACTCTGTTAAGATTCCAAAGAGTTTAGGTCCTGTAGAATAGAAATTTGTAGATTTGGCAATTAATTCTTAGTCCAAAAGAAGTTTAATACTGTACAAAAGGACTTATAGGATTCCAAAGAGATTTGGCCATTTGTTTGTATTTGGTATTTGGTAATATTCCAACAGTTTTTTAGTGTAAATAGAGTCCAAAGAGGTTTGTAACTCTGTAAAGAGTCCAAATAAGTTTAGCCATTTGTTTTAACAGTCCAAAGAAAATTGTTGCTCTGTAACGACTGCAAAGATCTTTGTTACTCTGTAAACATTTCAAAAAGTTTAGTCATGTCCTTATAAATATGGACCTTTAGCATGACGTCGAGATTTGATCGTTTATTGTAGTAGTCCAAAGAGATATGTTACTCTGAAGACGTTTTGGACCGACTGTTTATCATAGAAATTTGGTTTGATTAAACAAGAGCTGTCCCTCATAAGTGACGAGGTGTCTCACATTCTCTGTCCTCTCCATGTCCATCAACAATTGTGCCACGTAATTATAAAATCCTTCCATGCATTAAAGAGTTAGCATTCAAACAGTTTTCCATTACTTTTAAACTCTAACTGTGACCTGACCTTTGAGGTAGGGACGTGGGTCTTGCACACGGCACATCGTCTTGATGTTCTGAACATTTGTGCCAAGTTACTTTAAAATCAACCAATGCATGACAAAGTTACAATGTGTACATATGTACAGGATTCTACTGTTTTCCAACTCTTAGTGTGACCTTGTATTGGCCTTTGGGAAGGGGACATGGGTATTGCACGCGACACGCCGTCTTGATGTGCTAAACATGTTTGTGCCAAGTTATTTTAACATTCTTTAATGCATGTCAAAGTTACAGCCCAGACACGAAAAAATGTAAGGCCGGACGCTCGGATAGACAGACGGTGCGGAGGCATAAAAAAGGAGCTGTACGTGTATGTAAAAGCAAAAAGTTAAAGTGCATATCGTGAATAGCGTTACTCATCAGAAAAACACAGAGTTACAAAGAGCTTTGTAAAGACTCATAGAAGAGATAAAAGTTTTCTGTAAAGATTCCAAAAGAGGTTTGGTTATTTTGTACGATATTGAAATTTGATGGAATTCGCAACAATTTTTCCATTCATTCTAATAGTTAAACATACATGAAGACACCCAAAGAGATTTAAGAGATTTGGTACAGAAGTTCAATCAATAATAACTTAAAAAGATAGAAAGTTATAAAAGACCGTACAACTAGTCACGTAACGGTTACCGCAGTAGTGCTTTTATCCACTATTAAAAATAATCCCCATATCAATGCATTAAAAGTTTACAAACACCAGCTTTCCATTAGTTTGACTGCCTCTTGTATTTCTATTATTTAATTGTCATCTCATAGAATAAAAATCAAGCTTTTAAACCTTTTATCTGATTTCATACAGCAACATATATTCTTACGCGGAATGATTGACAGGTATAAATCTCTTTGGCATTCTACAGTAACAAAACGCTTTGGAAAATAATGCTTCCCAATTGCAATCCCAAGCTACATTTCTATATAAACTACATACACACTTATTTCCATGGCAATATCTCATTCCTATCTAATGTTATTGACCGGAAACCGCATGTTTGACGCCGCCCGCCAACGATATACCTTGATCTTATAACCAGGATTTCGTTCAAAACCTGGTTAAATACTACAATATTTGCGGAAAGAAAAAAGGTATGTGTGGAATTTGAGTTCGAGCAATAAATGCAGTGATACCACATTAGATCTAATACTTTAGAACTAAAACTAGTATGAATAAAATCAAGACAACACGAAGTTTTCAATTTACATGTTTCGACTTTATGTCTTCGTCAGAAAATGTACAAAACAAAAAGATGTCACGTCCGTTAAAAAGGACGCGAACATCCGCGTGATGAAAAGCAACGTAAGGTGTATACTAGTAATAATAGATATGGATCAGACTGATGCAGCGGGTTTTATTAAAATGAAATTTTTTTATTCAATACACGATAAGTAAATAAATAAAACCCAACATGTCTATATGAAAAATATAAGATATTTTAGGTTCACACATTAACAATACGCTACTGTTCATACCACTGGGCCAAGTTGTATTTAAAGTATGGATCCAGTAAGTCTCGCGCATCAGTCCGTCCAAATCGTTCTTAACAACATCAACTAAAACTATTAATAAATATAAGTGATAGCAATATGATAAATGTTTGATATAGATGTTTAGACAGAGGCAATTATTATAATGAATATATACTTTTAGCAGTGATTTAAAGGTCCAATACTAAGGAAAGCGAAAATTAAAATATACTTTAAAAAGCACAGAAATCAGTTATTTTTAATAAAAAATGAAAGTTGGTATGAATAAATTCTAAATAAATCACAGTACATGTACAATTATTTTTCTATGCATTATGAAGAAAGTTAAAAAGACCTGGGTAGTCATTTTGTTGATTCACTGAGATAACATCATACACATACTTCTCTTTGTGTTCCAAACACTTTCTGTAAATTTTAACCTGCCAATCTTCATTATTTAGTGTCTTGCATAAGGTAATGTACTTGCCATTGAAATAACTGTCACTTAATTTTCGCTTAGTAGTGGACCTTTAATTTTTTATCCGAAAATAATAAAATTATATCATTTTTACTTAAAGTTTTTATAATGAGCATTGCTAAAGTGTAGCCGTCGTCTTATTTAATTCATCGATTTAATGTCATTTAAATTCTTAGACGGAGTCAAATGGTCAAACATGAATTTGCAAAGGAAACAATATAACAGCTTTTAATATCGTGTACCTATCATAAAACTTAATCCCGATTGACCTACCAATAGCGACCACGTGCCGGATCTGCGAAAGTATAATTATGTAGATTTGGAAAATAATCTGAAGAACTGTGCGAATTTTTAGACGTCATCTCTGTTATATTGTCCCATATTTTCACTACTTTTTATGAGGTATATTGACTAATGTTTCGGTCAACACATAGTTTTGCTAAACTATACAGTTACTGATCTAAACATTAGTCTATTATATTTATTAGTGATATAGATAGGTAAATTATGTACTTTCATTTAAATGAAAAGTGTTGCGAGTGAATAGTTTTCCTTTTTCATTCACTTATTGATTCTGAGTGAATATAGATAGAGGGGTCAATCATCAAGTTGCGTAAGATACAGTGCGATACTACTATTGTTAACAAAATGTACAGGAGAACAAGCATCAACTATCTGTTTCATAGTTTTGTTTTACAACAATTCTTTTTGTGTACAAATTCTATATTTTACCAAAGCTTCATAAAAATGTTTTCTATGTTATACAAACGGTCAATTCATGGGACTTATAGCACTACGAATATTTGTAACATCAAAGTGATTCTACATGGACCTTTAAACGACAATCAATACCACCATTTCAAACGTATATGTTCTACACACTGATTTAACATGCTAAAGCCACACACCATGGGCTATCCGGAATCTGATGTGTTTCAATCAAGGAAACTAGACCAATCATATACATAATATGATATTAAACACGTTCTGGTTTTCTAATAAAATTGAATTTTATTGCTACACGCTTATCCTCAAAATTAATCTTAAGTTTATATTCCTGGTCTAAAGGTTGTGTGTCAGCTCTATCGTTTGGATGTTGTTCATTCACCAGAGAGCTATTCTGCTGTCCCTCTGCATTAGCTTTCTTTTTGGAGGTCAATCTCGTTGAGGCACTATTATTTGAAAGTTTTCTCTTCCTTCGTGTAAGAACATTGCAAACATTTGAGCAAATCGTGTGAGAAAACAGTTCATTGAGAGCACATCGGAACTTGGTTGACACAAAACTATACACAACTGGATTAAGAGCATGGTTTAAATAGAACAGTATTCTAGTCGAGTAGACGATTCCAAGATACCGTTCTAAACCAAGACTAGCAATTTTACGCGGGTTTTCAAATGACAGCCAGAGTCCGGCGACTCTAAAGGGTAGATGACAAATGAAGAACACTGTGACAATTGAAGCAACAATGTTGGTCACTTGAATCTGTCGTTTTCGGCGATCATTTACGCCTTCATGAATGCATGGATCGTATTCACTAGTCTGATTAAGTACGCGGCATAAGTGACAGTTCAGAAAAAACAATATCAGACAAGGAATCAAGAAAAACAGTACCGCAAGCGAAACAATAAAGACTTCTTGCCAAAGCTCTGTTATTGGAATTCTGCATACCTAAAATATAAAAGAAAAGCGTCAGTTTCAAGTATTGGTCATTTTCATGCAGTTCAAATTCAATAATATATATTATCTTATCTTTGATTTGTTCGGATAAAAACACATGCTTATATTGAATTTACTGTTGAATGAAAAGGGATGTAGAAGAAACTGAGACTATGCTTGAATGTCATTACAAAGACATGAGGTTTTGTGAAACATATTTAAGAAAGGTGTTAAATCACGAACAGCTGAATTATAGTCACTCTACAGCAAAGATACAACGTACAGTTAAAAGTGAAACATGCTTTTTTTCTGAGATTGCATCGAAACAATGCACATGATAAAACACTTGAATCAATGAAATAAGAATATTGTAAAGAAAGGTTTCTTCGGGTAAATTATTGCGAAAATGTCTGGATTGTTTAGAACTATTTTTTCAAGCGTTTTTCAAAGCGTCAATGGGAAATATCACATATTTTGCTGCTTTTTAGCGTCACTTCTACTTGCTAAGTTTACGTACCCACACCAAAAACACTTCATAAAACATGTAGCATGTTTAACTTGTTGTTTTGTGTGATTCATTTATCCTATACTTTAAATGGCAGTTTCCGGGTTCTAATTTTAGTTTTTCGTTTCCTCTTTTCTATATGTATACTATGTAAAATTAGCGTTTTAGTGATTTTGCTATGTATGAAAGTACGTCTGATTTTATACATGAATATCTATATGTATAACATGAAAACCTATCTTGTACTGGGTTTTGTTAATGTGTTATAACATTTGAAGTGTTATCTTTTTTAATCTGACGTAAAATGAAGTTTCTCGAATAGTGTACATTTGTACCTGTATGGGTGTACCGTCTAAGAAGTTAGAATTCTTTACAATAGGTATAGAGAGCCATGGTAAACTTGAGCTCACTGATATAAACCATACCACGGCGACTATCTTCAAGACCCTGATGGCAGCTTTGTTCACCTCCTGGAAAAAGGAAAACAGGAAAAAGGAAAACATAAAGCAGAGTCTTCAGTTGGATGATGTTTTACATGTAGATAGTAAATTAAAAAAAAATGTTGCCTATGTTTACTATAATCAGGTTGATAATTTTCCATTATCAAAATACCGAAAGATCATGGATATAGATAAATTATTCGTGACCTGTTAAATAAAACATTGCTCGTCACTAAGGTGTGTCCATCTTATTATACAAACATTTAATTTCTATGTCATTAAAATACGGAAGCACAGAGGCGCCATATGATGTTTCTATAGACTATCTCGTGGCCACGTGACCTTATTCTGTGACCCACTGACCCCGCAAAATAGCAGGGATTATGTATTCAGTAAGACCATTTAACCTACAGATTGCTTGCGAACTTCTGAGCAAGTTTCGTGAGAGTCAAATTTTGTCCTGTAAAGTGTTATAAAAGAAAAGCTAACAGCGTTTTTTGTGACCTTGACCTTTGACCCACCGATCCCAAAACAACAGGAATCATCTTTTAGTAAGAACAATCATCATTTAAAGTTTGAAGACTGTAGATCTCACAATACTGGGTGGAAAGATTTTCAAAGTTCGGGACACTGTGACTTTGACTTTGGAAACACTATCCCCAAAAAATACTTGGATCATCTACATGTTGCATGAAACCTTCTGCGTAAGTATGATGACCGTTGAATGAAAACTTTGACCTGCACAACGTTTTCAATGAAAATATAACGGAGGTCACTATGACCTTGACCTTTAACCCTAAAGCAGTAGGGATCATTAACATGTTGCAGGGAGCCTTCTGAGCAAGTGTGATTACAATTGAAAGAACATTTTGAGATGCAAATTGTGATCAATTTGGATCATCTACAGCTTATAATAAATAAATCCGTTTCAGCAAGTTTAATGAAAATTAAATGGTAAATTGACCGATAGAGCGTTATCAAGGCACGGTGTGTCGCGCGCAAGTCCGACGTCCGAAGTTCAAAAGTGCAGATCAAACGTAGACACTAAAGTTCAACAAAGGACACATGAGACCTTGTCTGAATTGTAACTTCCTCATACAAGGAAGATTTAAAATTTACTTGGGAAATTTGCTTACCACAATGGGACGGAAGTCACGCGCATGTTGCATGTGACCACGCGATAGCTTTTTATCTTTTTTTTATTTTCATATCTCCAGGACACGCAATAGCATTTTTGTTGCTGTTTTAATGTTTACAGTACATGTATTTACATCTTGTGGCCACAAGGTAATTTGTTTTTGTTTTGTTACTTCTTGTAGCCACGAGATAATCCATAAAAGAAAACCTGTCCCCTCTTTGCTTCGTGTATATACAATGTATCAGCTTTACTAAGAACTGTGAACTTACTGGTCTACGCTAAATAAATTTATCATACGTAAATATCTAACATTATTAAACAGCTTTTGTTTATTGGATCTAATATTTGTTAACTACCTGATTTCAAAAAATGTAGAGCTATCATAAAATTGAAAGTAAGAGCCAATAACAAAAACAAGGGCCAATACTACTTATCGGGCTGATCCAATAAAATATTACTGACGAATGAGTGACTGTTGCAAAATCTGAGCATACTGATTGGCTGATACGTTCAGATGTTTAGTTTTACGAAAACAAAAACTACCGACATCTTGAAATCAGTTGAAATCAACATTGAAGATTGAATGGCAAAAACCAAAATCAACCTTTTATCAATTTCTGCCTGAACCCACATTAAGAAGAATAGAAAATGCTCTTACTAAGAAATTGAATACCTACATCAATTTAAATATGTCTATTTCAAAACTGAATATGTTAGAGGTATATTTATTTACAGATCTGCGTGTTACTGTCTGTTTCTGACGAGTTACTGACAATGAAGATGATAGTCTATATACAATGAATCATTTTTAGTTTTTAGAGCTATTTGATAAAATTGTCATGAAATGATTAATTTGATATAGGCCCTGTCTTTTGTCATCTGGCACTCGTATTGGCCCTCGACCTACGGGTTCGCGCCTATACGAATGTCCTCAGACAAATAACCGGGCCAATATCAAATAATTCATTTTGATAACTTTTAATAAGTTGAACAACAGTAAAAGGAGACAGTTGCTTACAACAAGTTGACATAATATTATATCAATATCAAATTTTAGATGCCTTTCCTTTAAAAAAATAAAAATAAATGAAATTTAACATACAATGTACCAGTAAAACTTGCTAGGTGAAAAGTGTGTCTACGCTTCGAGTTTTTTAAAATTATATATTGGAATATAACGTACAACTTGTTGAAAGCAGTTGTTTTAGAGTAAACATTACACAGTTCTATCATTATAATTAAAGCACTGTATTATTTATTATATCCGAGGGAAAACAACCTGATCAATGGGCATTACACCATTGTTATCTAAACACAATTGGATATTTGTGTCTTATAACGATGAAAGAAATCATAGAGTAGCGCTGATCAGACATAATTCTATCCAAGAAATAATCAAAATGTTAAAATGGTTTACATATCAACAATACAACACTAAATTGTCTTCCGTTAAGAATGCCCTTAATTATGTATCTAAGAAAAGCACATCATTGGTATTCTTGTCACGAAACGATTTATTACCGGTATCTTACATTGTCAACGTTAGTCAATTACAAGCTTCATTGTTTCATAATGCGGATATTGTAAAATGTCGGATGATGTGTAATAATGAAAAGCATTGTTACGTTTACAGTGTAACCCTATTCTAGAGTAAAATGTTTTTTTTTCCCATTTTGCCGGTGCTTTAATAGGAGGAAAACGTGTATTTCGTAAAGTACGGCGTCCACAGAGCCGGGCTTAAACCGCTTGTAACGTCACAGATTTGCCGCAAACAACAAAGACATTGTCCCGCGCATTGTTGCGTTAACGAACGTTTTTCGCGTTATTCGGGATTCTGCAGATAAATGGCGTTAAATCTACAATTATAACCCAATTGAAGTTTTTATTTTTATTTTATTCAACTAATATTCGCTTGTCACTGAACAACATCAGGATTTACCACTCAATAATACAGCTGACTGCCATTTATGTTGAAATTTCAAATTGCTATCACCCTATTTGATACTGTTTTGTCTTTGATCAAAGCCAGGACGTGTTTCATTTGTTTTGAATGTATCCTGTACTCTAAAGCTACACATGACCCACATTGACGAACCTGAAATTAATGTTCCTTAACTTAATTAAAAGGTAGGCGTTTTTTAATTAAATGTGGTAATGATTGTCAGCGGAATAACAAACATTTGCCAAAAATAGTCTACTATCTTAGTTGCGACATAAAAAGTTTGACGCATCCATTGACGTAATACTCGGACACATTCAGCGTGAAAATAATGATGCTTGAAAAATTAATGTCATTCAAACGTTCCATTTTTACTCATGAATGAAAGATCACACAAAAATAATCTACATGAAACCTTAATTTATGAGCAAAACTAGTAAATGCTTTTAGTTTCATGTCATCTAATTGTATTCCAACTACAAAAAGAGAAGTATTTATTTTTTCAATCACATGCATTCGGGTGTATAAAAAGGAGCAAAGAAAACTTGATGAAAATTATATTTTTTACGGAGGGAGAGGACCCCGGACCGAAATATATGGCTCAATCTGGCCATTGCAATTTTGCAATCAATTTTCAAAGGGTTATTACAACCTGTGTTCCTACAGCAATTCAAAATGGGCTCAATGGGGCATCAATTGTATATACACTCAGTTCCAAAAGAAAGTGTGCACTTTGTTTTCTGTGATTTTACATCGACTACTTTCTGAAAGCCTATATTTTTGGTACCGGCGAACATTTTAGATTTTGCAATCGATCGATGACAAATACACATTAGATATAGTGTGCGAACATTTAAGCCGTATGATACGTCTGCTAGATATTAAAATATTTAAAATTAAGAAGTTTCTTTTGGAACTGAGTGTAGTATTCTAACGCAAGTGACTGCTTTTCCTAATAACATAGGGAAAATCCTGTACTTACTTTTAGGATAAAATACGGCACGTTTTTCCAAGATCGACGTGCCTTAAATGACGTAACGACTTGACGTATGGAAACAAGTGCGTTCAATTGCATTTCGCGTTTTTAAGTTACAATTAATGATGAACTACTTCGTGTAAAATAAAGCTCGGAATAGATTTCAAAAAAAAAAAATAACGTAAAAAATCGAAATAATTAATATTTTATTGTGGAGTTCTACGTGGGCGTGATTTAATTACTACGCATCCAAACTCCTGACGTTATCTTATTTAACGATAAAATACAGGAAGGGTCAGCTAGACATAGTAATTGGCATTTCCACAAAGTCATGAATATTCATACATGTAAGCACATTACACTTAACCGATTTAGAAACGCAAATATGTCCCCTGTTGAACATTTTTATTTGAATGACGATAATTGTTATTTTTGTAGTCATATTTTGCAATGGATTATTGAAACATTTACAAGAATTCAATTTTATATTGTTTATGTTGTGTATGAAATTTGAATAAATTTGAAACATGATTACACTGTTAAAAATAAATATTTTGCCACTTTTACGTTTTTAAACCGATTGAATGTATGATAAACAACTGTTCAAGCCAGGTGAAAAATATAACAATGTTACAGTCTTTGATATGAATACTGTAAAATGGGTTAATCTCGTAATGCTTTAATTTTCGCTATTTCGACAGATTGCCCACTTTGCATTTTTTTGGTCAAAGACTAACCTCACAGGTTCATATTCATATTATAAGAGCATTCTACTTTTTACGAATTCTAAATTTGTACAAATCAGTACATGCCTGATTTGAATTAAAAACAAACTGAACTGAAGCATTTTGCATGTAACAAATAGATCGTAAATATTTTCAAACGTATGCATTTTTAAACATTTACCTTCAGCGGATAGCAGACAACTCTGTACCTTTCTATATTTATGGCCAATATTGTTAACACAGATGCATTAGCCACAACATTCTCCAGAAAAGGCACACACTTACCTGAAAATGTAAAGGTGTACAATATATAATTATTACTGCAATGTTACCTCTTTTAGAGTTATTGTAACACAGCACATTTCTGTATACGTATAATTCTAGATAGACAATGATACTATCCATTGCAAAAGTATTATTTATATAACATCATTACAATAAACAACTGGTCTGTCATTTGGCCATGGTAAATTTGATTATGTTAAAAATCTTATCTTAAGGTATGAACAACCTGGCGTTGAATTGTTCTGACACCAGCGACAGAAACACGTGTACACGTAGATTGGTAATCTGCACCAAAGTATCAAAGTGAAATTATATAGACTTCTTTTCCCTACCTCAAAATTTTGAAATCAAATAAAAGCGAAAGCCAACATTAGCCAAAATGATGCAATGCATATTTTTTATAAATAAAGGAAAGGGCTTTAAATAAGAGAACTTATCAGAACTATTGCAATATCTATTTAATGCAGCAGAAAAAATAAACAACAATTTATCGTATCGATTCTTCTTTAACGAACACTATAGAGAACGCTTATAATGGCCTTAACAAAAGTCTAATAAGAAATAGTTTAAAAGGTTAAAAACATTGGCTTTATCTAAAAATTATTGAGGAAATAAGACAAAACTATATATTAGGTAATAAAATGAGGTACAAATGTATTTTATTCTTTGATATTTAACACACGTTGGAAACATGTGTCACTGATCAGTACCTAGGAATGCTGTCAGTTATGTCCCTGAATAACAACTAAACTATTTCACGTTGTTCCCCACACAGTAATTTCACTTTCTACACTCATTCTGTGAAGAATGTCATAAATTTCTCTGATGATGAGATGAAACATAACAGATATTTGATAGTGCCATTATCGCAAAAAGTTGCATTCAAATATTATTTCTTCTTTTAATCGACGAAGAAATATTTTTCGGTAAGAAGAGATTTTAACTACTGGAGGCAGCTGTTTTTGCCGAGTAGATAAGATCTCTTTATGATACTTGAAGAAGCTAAGCACACACTCTATGTCAATTCAAATCCCTTGACCATATTGAGTTCTCTGACAGAACTGAGCTCTATTTGCACGAATAATATAGCTCATTATTGTATTTGTGATTTTGTAGAAAAATTTGTCCTGCAATCCATTTCTATCACGATACAACGGGCTGTATTAAAATAGTGACACTATCAACCTATGCAGTAACAACCGGCAAATGGTAGAAGCAGAAATGTTACTTGTTTTCGTATGTGCATTAAGCTTTATCACTGCGGATGAACGACAACCGGATATTGGCGCGAACTTGAGCAAAGACAATTAGTTTACGCGAGGAACGTGTTACAACTCGCGTAGGTAAATACCCGATTTTCACTCTGATGCATATTGATTTGTGTTTATTTGTGTGTTTGTAGAAACTTTAATGTCTATCCAAGCCGAAAGTTTTCTCGAGGTGCAAAAGATATACGTTGAAATGTTGAAAATATCCAAGGAAGTTGGCCTGCTCACTCGAAAAACATCCACCGTTGGCAAATTCTGTCGTTATAGTTTGGAAAACATTATAATGTTAATAATCTGAATGGGGCGATTTATCTGCCCAAAGACAACCATGTTAATGTTCCAAATTTCATCAAATTCGATGAAAGTATAGCGAAAATGCGGTTCCAGAAACATATCAATTACTGTACTGGGTATTGGCTAAACGTGTAATGAGTATAACGAAATGAGCGAATCACTGTTCTGAAAACTGCATCAAGAAATGAGTAACAATAAAACATTTGACACGGGAAATATCTTTATTTGTTATCAGTTGAAGATATACCATACTAATTTCGTAGTAGACGACTTTAAAGGGACATATGCTATTACTGATGCCAAACTAAATAACCGCCAAAACATGAATAATAGAATCTCTGGAAGTATCATAACTTAACCTAAAAGTATCAGCTACGCATTCCCAGTAATTATCGATAAATTCAGCGTTTTAAAATGTACTGCAGTACCGTAAACCATTCAATAATCTATGTTGTTGTTGTACTTGGATGGATGCGATTTATCACAGAAAGCCTCTATATTTATTTATTGTGGTAAAATGAAGTATTTTTCGCGATAGGTTCTTCTTTGAAATGGTATTTATTTATCATTTTACGTTAATTAAACATATAATCTATGTTTCGAAAATATAATCTGATAGATGTAGGGAGTGCCCCTTTAAAGCTTCAGAATGTTTTAAGATTTTTGGCCTGGGGACTGAAAGTCCCCTAGGCTTAAGTTAGTATACCACATTTCAAACACTGCACGAAATTTAACTGTGCTATGTGCGAATAACAACTGTAAACATGCGCTATGCGGAAGTAGTGCCAGACAGACCGGATCAATCGTCTGTTTGAATGTCGCATATGATAAGAACATATTACAAATAAAAACAGTACATAAAACTTCAAACGACTGCAGGAAGGTATATAGCTTACGGGCTGCATTACACATTTTTTTTCTGTTTTAGAAATTAATGCGCTGTTAGCCGATAACGGAAGATAATCATATACATATCACGGAAAAGTACGGATATGTACGGAAATTTACGGAAACGTACGGAGCTCGATATAAGAGTTTGTAGTTTGATTTTCAAATTTCCGATGTTATTTCATTGACAACTTTGTTATTTACGAACGATTACATATATATGTACCTAAAAATAAATGTCCTTAAAAAGACATAATTCACGTACATCCCCGAGAAGGAACTCACGTGATCAAAATCACCCGCCATTTATCGAGGACGCTGCATGTCAAGGCCCAGTGAACACTTTCACCGAGTACGACTACAAGGTAACCCAGAATCATTTTTGCTTTTCTCTGTTATAGACATTGTACAGTACTGTATTTATATTTCATTTCTGGTATTGCTTTGTTTATTTCTGTTTCAAGGTCTTGTCCTTGGTACGCAATAATTTTCGATCCACATCATCAGATCCTATCGCTTTAAGTTGTACAAAGCGCAGATCGAATTATTTTTATTGGCTTAAACATTTTATAATGTTGACTATGTGATTATTTTTCATTTAACGTACGTTTTATAATAAAACAAACTTCCCTGCCACCCATATATTTGTCTGCACATTTCGACCCGCGCTTTAGGTAAGATTCAGCGCAAAACACGTAGGTCAAAAGTTGTTTTTCGGGGAGTTAACCTATAGCCAGGCCCAGGCCTTCAGCGCTCACAGCGCTTTGATTTGTAATGAAGTTACAAATGGGAAATATAAAGCATGGGAGTGTCTTTTTTCAAATTTTGGCCTCCCGCTGTGATTATACGGTGACCAGCAAATGTATAGAAGTTTAATTGTTGATGATTAATGTCACATTATCTAAACTAACAATTTGAAGAAATTGCTTTGTAACAATTTCTGATTTTCACTTAGGGGCATCTCAATGTATGTCGCTTTTGCCTATAATATGCCTTTACATTCAATACATGTACGATATGTCTGTCTAAGGTTTTGTAATCCCTTCTCTGCGTTCATTAGCTGTTACAATAATTTTAACAGTCATTAACATCTGTCTGGCCGATAATTGACACATTAGGTATATTTAGTCGTACACATTAAGTTGCATTTAGAAACTCCTTTTCTGCAACTGAAATAATAACAAGAATAAAAAAAAGTCGGAGCGCTTTTGTGTTTATGCAAGAGATGAACAGCTAGAATGCGTATTAAATGTCCTGTCAAGTGTTATCTTTATGCAGTACGAGGGCGCCAAATGTCATAGCGTGAGGAAAACTATGCACTCTGCCAGAGACTCGAACCTGGAACCCTTCACTGACAATTCTAGCTCTTTCCAAAGAGAGCTAACGGCCATCTGATACATTTTCCCCCAAATTGTGATTATGTCTTTATCGCGTAACATGTGCATCAGGAAAAAAGAGTATTTTATTAACCTTAGTCATTTTATATTATCTAACTAAACGATGTATGACATATCAAGTTTTCAATCCAAATATAAATCTAAATTATTCTTGTCATTTCATTGGCTGTAAGAAAGTTAACAAACTTCCGGTCAAATGTGAGCTTAATAGGGCTGCAGCTATGCCGAAAGATAATTTTTAATAGATATGTCCCACACAAACAAACAACATTTTCCACAGCATTGTGTTTGTAGGTCAATTTACTTGGAATATACGAGGTGTGAACTTGCTCAAATATTTACCAAATCAAATTGCTTACTTTTTTGCTTTTGTTGTTATTCTTGTTTACTTTTTATGAAAACAATGTGTGGTTTGTTCTTGCTAAGGTAATGCTTATGAAATCTGATGAAATTACAAAAGATTCAAGAAATGTCCCACTCTTAAGATCTGATACAATTCCCCAGACATGTCTAATCAATTAATATCTGCCTGCGTTAGCCTGTAAAGCAGATGGGGTATATCAACTTCTCTTCGTTAGACAGTCAAATTGCAGTATCATATTAATCTTAATTCCGTTGGTGTGTGGTGAGGTTTTGTTCTTCATAAGCTATAACAGTGATTGTCATTGATCCCCCACTTCAGTCCCGGTTGAAAAATATGTTTAAGCGATAGGCTCGAATATTGTGTGAATAGTGCTAAGTATGCATTTTAATGTTTTGGTTTATCAGTATAATGCTTTACATATTCAAAGAAAATTAACCTACTTTCTATTTTAACACAAATTTCCATTTTACATTAATTTCATTTTTGATTCCTTAATGTTACATGATAGCATCGAATTTGCTCGGATCAAATTAATATATATCTACAAAAAGAGTGTGTATTTATTGTGAAAAAATGTTGACGTATGTAATCCCTTATTTGATATGCATGCATACTATTTTATTCCCCCGCCTTAGCGATCCGTTCGTCCGTTCGTCCGTACGTCTGTCGCACTTTTGTCCGGTGCATATCTATGAAAGTGTTCAATTAGGGAATATATTAAACATTACACATAGACAGACGACATTGAGAGAATGTGCAGTGTACAAGGACGATAACTCTAGCTTGTGCTATATTTTAATTATCTCCTTCTATACTTTTTATTGTCAGGGCCATAACTTAAGCACTGAAGCGAATTTATTCAAACTGCATACATTCATAGAGGACATTAAGATGCAGTGCAGTGTCCAAGAACCATAACTTAAATTTACCCTGATTTTGAGTTATCTCCCTTTTTTCCGCATCAAACGTTTGTGCAAAGCATACATTTTCAGATTTTTAGAGTAGAAGCGCAACATTTACGCAGAGACAATGCAGGTGAATATCCCTCAACACGTTATAATTACTTATGATTTACTAAATTAAAACCTTTACCACATCCACTCTAACTTGAAATGTCTTTGTCACAGAAAGAGCACTCGGCGGGAGATTACCATGTTTAACATGGTTCTCGATCATTTGAATTCGTCGTTCAGTCTAAATTCTCTCTTCATGGACAATCAATGAATGAGACCTAGCGACTCCTCGCAATATGGGGAGCGGCGGAAGGGGAAGGGGACAGGGGGATGTAATGAAATTCAATATGAAGTGTCTTTATTCACCAATATGAAATAAGTTACAAGACTTCATGAATGAACAAATCAGCAAATTTCTGTATATTTGCAGCATACATGTAACGATATCATATATGTTTATTAAAGTGACTTTACGCGCATCTTACTGCACATATTGTATTTTTGGTGACAGTTTTATAAAAGCAATTTTCGGTTTCTGTACATTTAAATTTGTAAAACTAATGATTATACCGCATAAGTATTTGAAGTTGGTGCTTTAGAAATAAATCAATTGGACAAATCAAATGATAGTTTCTTCGCAGTGATCTCCCTTGTGATGTTGTAGTTGTTGGTAGAGAGATTTCGGCAGTGGAAGGGAAGCAACACCTGCATGCAGTTGCTTTTTGTTTCTAAATTGACTCTCCCAGTCAAAATAGGAAAATTTATAATTTATTTGGAAAGTTATTATTTCGTACTGGTAGCAGGGAGAGTTTGGTGTATTGAGTTAAAAGCTATTATTTCCTCTAACCGTTTTACACACGCCTATTTTAGATGGATTTTTTCTTGAAAAAAATGTCACTTTAACATAATCAAAGGACTGAAAGTGCTGGAGGATCGAATGTCATACATGTGTAAATATTAGGACAACATAGACTGTACACATACATGTGTGAATATCAGGACAACCCTTGCACGAGTATATTTATAAACTGAAGACACAACTGTCCACAAATTATGACCTTTCACCATTTGTGTAAACTTTACTTTTGAGATAGGAACCCATGTGCTTACATTATGTCATGCAGTGAGAAATGGATTTTGACAAAACTGAACTGAAAATTTATGGTTTGAACAACTTTATATGTCATTCAAAAGTTATGGGATATGCCCATAAGGTTGATTGTATTGTGCGAATTAATTCGGATTTAACGTTGCACCCAACAGCTAAGGTCATATTGCAACTTCCGGCTTTCATGGAGGAGGAAGACCCTGGGTGCCAATTCCCTGTATCATAATTTGGGGGTCATTTAGAAACATCGAGGGTCATACCCTTTATTGTGAAAAAATAAAAGGAATGACGATGTGTTAAAGAAGTTTTATTCAGTTTACTTCTGTAAAACTGCATGTGATACATCACAAAATGGTGGGTAATCAAAGGGTTGGCAAGACAACAGGTGTTTCTCTTTGGATGCTTTCCATTTTGTCACTGCATCTCAAAAGTCAAATTTGTCCACAAAGCGAACTTTTCATAAGTGCATTCAACCATAGACATTAAACTTGGATATTATTTGGCACACTTAAACCCCTTTCAATAGTGACAGTCTGATCGAAATGACTACAAAATGATCATTAAAATCACTCAGAAAGACGTTTTTGTTTCCCCTATTAAGGTTCGTCGACCATCTCTTGTTGTGCGTCTACGATCTATGATGACGGTATCATAGGAATCAACACACACAAAAACGCAATAGTACAAAATGCAGGTCGATCCGAAATCAGACGACAACAACGACGCAATAGTGTCAAAATTAGACATATCCCATACCGGAAGCGTATTTTATCAACAATTTATCTTGCATTTCGAAGCGTTTTGAGAGGTTTTGAAATGTTGTTTTTGTAGTAATTTGATCATACACATTTTAATTGCGTCATAGAAGACGCTCTTTGCTATTTCTGTTGCGTCATTGACAAAATGAGTGCGTCAAAACCGCAGAAAACGCGCTCTCGCGGAAACACTGAATTTAGTGTATCCGGTGTAGCGGTACGTATTTCACGAGTATTACATTTCTTATGTCACACCGGTCTGACGATAAAAACCGCGTAGGAAAATAGTTCTATACAGAACAGATACCTCGTTGATTTAAGTTACAAACTATAAGATAAACAACAATATAATATTATGCTATTCTGTAATGTTTTGATATTATTTAGATCTGTTACTATATAATTTTAAAACAGAGGACAGTAATATAGAACTACTTTTCGGTCGTATTCGACTAAAAATTGTGTTAAGAGTTCGGCCGTAAGGGTCTGAAATACTCTGTTAACTTTGGATACGATTGACTAAATTCAATCGATCCAAAAATCATGTCAGAATCGAAATGATATCCATTTAAATATTCTTCTTTGATTTGTCTTAAAACGGATATGATAAAAAAATTATGATATTATGCACACGAATTGAAAATTCGCATTTTCCAATTGTATGAGGAGATATATTACTTGCCTTTATCTTTACGATGTTAATGATTTTGATGGCTTTCTGTACAAATCGCATTATTTTAATGCTCAATCAGGGAAACCCTTGGAGTTGATATTGCTTTTCGTATCAAATAATAGCTCTTGTTACGTAAATGAAAACAATAAACCTCCTGCACCCAGCGTTCAAAACAACAAGGATGTCATTCGTAACAGCTTTTTTACACGTACACGTTACCGAGCGGATTTTAGGAAAAGAACGTTCATCAATCCATAGTAGGACCTCCCGTGCAACATCAGTACATAAATAATTCCCTAACTACGAGTGCTTCTTTCAAAACTTAAAATATTACTCTCTTTTGTAAAGTTATCTATTTGTAGTTTTAATTAATACTTCGCATTTTTCAAATAAGCTACAAGATAATAAAATGCGGAAAATTTTAAACTTACAAATATCCGTCAACTGTTAAAACAACATATTAACTACTTTTAATTTTTATTTGTCTTAATATCTTCTCTATGTTTCATCTGCAGGAAGTCTCTTGTCTTCTTTGCCAATGACATTAATTAAGTGTTTTTTTAAAATCTGTATCCGGATCATGGAATGTGTGCTTTAATTGCATAAATCCGGCTCCTGTGACGTTAAAACAGCCAAGAGTTACGGCGATGATATCAGCGTAATACAAGTTGCCAGATAAAGAATTCGTTGCTCATTTCTTCCAAGGTTTCATTAAATTTGATGTTAGGGTTAATATCCTGGTAATCAAGTTGCATTGACTTAATTAATATGCCTGATTAAGGTTCCATAGGGCTTCAATAATTTAAAGTAGTTAGAAAAAAATACTTGAAGGTACAGCTATAAATGGTGGTAAGTTATGTTGGACTTTTGCGATATGTGTCACGAAAATCTCCAACTCTAGTGTGTAACAGGTTGTAATGAATAGGTATGCTTAAATACATGTTTTGTGATAACAAATTTGCTTGTGATACTCGTTTGAAAGAATGCTTTCGTTCAAGTTTAAAACTGAAGATGTAAAAATCTAGACAGCATGTTTTGGTTAAGTTCTAGTTTTTTAGCAAGGACTGTGTTGTCAGGATATACACAATCTAGGAGTAGGATGGACCCCTTTTATTCAGCATCATGTTATGCATTTTATAGCGACAGGAAGTTCTTTCATTTAGACGTTACAAAATATGAAAAAGGACTGAGACATGAATAACAGTTAATCTAGCGTGTCGGTTGCGTATATATTTGTCTTTTTAATTCGTGTGATATTTATGATTCTGTTTTTGAAACTTTCAAAAATAGAGCAAGTATGTTTTATTTTATTTTATATAAATATATCGATGGCGGTGTTATCTTTCGATTTCACGTTTTTAAAAATAAACATTTATCTCGGATTTGAAAAACCCAAGTCCCGAAAACACGCTGTTTCGACTTTCAACTTAGCTGGAAACATGTCATCACTAGTTATTGCAAAGTGAACTTCACTTTTCAAGTGTCAATTAAATTGTTAAATTAACTTTGATTTATGCATATGAATTTCTTGGATTTCCATTCCAATTTGAAGTACAAACCAAGTTAGCAGAAGATGGAAAAAGACACATGGTTGTCGATTAAAACTGACAAAACACAGAGAAGTTACGGCTATGGACTGTTGATCAGATCATACAGTGCAAATACTTGGCCAACGTGAAATTATGTTCAAGATTCTTCTAGAATAACAGAAATGGCATTATAAAACAAATGTTCTGGAACGATATAATAAAAGAATTATATTAACACGGTGACAGGGGTCACCATTTAATTTATCGCAGTGCACTCTCGATTTTTTTCTCATGTAAAAAAATCGTAAAAAATAAACATTTTGGCGTTTCGACAGAAAATGGCGTAATCAATAAATTTCCACCAAACCTTCCAAATATTCAAGTATAATATGTGGTTGACAACGCTAGCGATGTTTCCAAATTTAGTAAAAACAGAGCACTCACAAATGTCATAAAAGTTCAATCGTAAACCGACATTTCCGACCTAGATTCTATACGTCTGTAATCACAATAGATATTTGCCTATTGCAGTGTATGTTTAAGGAATGCATTTTAAGTAAGTATTTTTTAATATTTTACCTGTAAACATATCGAATAAGATGCACGTGCATGTATCATGAAAACATTATCAAAATGTTGGCAATACACAAACACCGCATCATGTATAATTTCTCTTTCGGTAAAAGTTTTATAACTATTATTCTTATCACTGTTTTAAACATGTATGTATTACTTGAAAAATGAACATTGCCAAAGTTATAACAAAACTGTATATCTATATGAATCTATTATAGTATTCAAGTGCTTCCTATATCTCTATATACAGACAAAGGACCCCAAGGATATGGCTAATTTTGACCCTAGGGGCATGATTTGAAAGTGCTAAGGTAGTAAAAAGGGATAAACACCCGTAAAACACCATCTTGGCTATTAGACGGATGAGGTAATAAATGAAAGCAATGAAGAGTGTTTTAATATTTCGAGATGTTTCATATACGTTTCAATGTCTGCAATTATTATATTAACTAGTTTTACTAATTTTACAAGTTTTACGCTAAGCATGAAACACTACAGATATATGATTCTTGCATTCAGCTTAAATTGTAGAGTTTATTTTTAGTTATTCAATCTTTGTACGATGGTACAGGGCCGCGAATTTGCAGGATGCGGTACTCTTGAAAACATTGCAGTGTGATTACGCACTGATAGCATAAAAGTGTGTTCCGGAGTTAATTCTGTTTTCAGTTCTATAAGAAGTGTTGCACTCAATTTGACAAAATAATTCCGATATAAACATATAGTGTAGCAGTGCCGTTTAAACATTTTGAACCGAATTTCTCAAATTGCCACATTGTTGGAACATTATTACTTGTGTTGTCGAGTCTAGCCATTAGCATATCATTTAAGAGAAACTAGCAGCTTTTAGATGTAAAAGTATATTTCTCTAATATTTTCATTGTTATGTGCTCATGCTATTTCCGAAAAAATTTTTGGTGACTTTAAAATGTTGGAATTTTATTGACAGCAACATAATGTATTTTATTATAAACCCTAACACATTTCTGCAGCTGGTGGATTATGCATGCTATGAACATTAAACTATACTTATTTCTGGCAACCGAGTGCAAAACAGTCTGTGACCTTGTCCTTAAAGGTGTGAACCCGGTTATTGCGCACGACATTTTATCTCCACTTCATCAAACTTTATAACATTTTTTCAAACAGGGACAAATATTTGCCTATTTATTGTCTGTGTTTTTATCTTATTGACATTATCAATATGTTTTTCAAAAAAATTTCCTCCTCCTTCAGTTCATGGACACGAACAAATTGGTTTACATGTATCAGACTTTGTTAAATTCAAGATTATGTTAAGCAGCTTAATTTCAAGATAAATTTAAGCAGCTAAAACATCACATTCCTTTTTTGTTGGTGGCACGAACAACTGCAGATCATTGACTAGGGTTACAAAGTAATAAAGTTATCCAAATTTAATCAAACATTGGTAAGAGTAACTATCTAGGGACTTACACGCTGTTTAATGGTCAGATTAAATTCAAACCCAGACGTTCTAGTATCAAAAGCTGATTTATAAAATTCCTGACATCAAATTGAAAATCGTCTCGTTCAATCTCTTCGAAACATATAGTGACATTATCAAAAATGTTAGATACATTTCCCTTGGTCTAGTGGTTTAAGCATATGCCTTGGGAGTGGGAGGTCGAAAGTTTAAATCCCAGCAGGGTCCATTCTTATTTGGCCAGTTGGTGAGCCGCCAGCTAGTAGATTATGGTTACTGTACACCTATCTGAAAGAAAGCTGTTCGTGTCTAAATCATGTAGTTATGTGAAGCTCTTACCACAGTTCAATGTTGTTTGTCGGCCTATTGCCGTTTACTTTTGGTGTCACATTTATGTAGGCTTTTTACCGTTTTTTTTCTGTTCACACACTACGTAGGTTTATTACTGTATTTTTCTGTTGACACAGTTTTGTGGGCCTATTGCCGTATTTTTCTTTTGACATAGTTACATTTGTATGTGTGCCTTCTACAGGTTTGCTTTTTCTGACACAATTATGTTGGTATAATACCGTTTGTTTTCTGTTGAAATTGTTATGTGGACCTTTAATATTTTTATGCTGACAAATTTATGTAAGCATTTTACATGTGCCTACTTTTTCTGTTGACACAGTTAGGTGGATCTTTTATTGTTTTTTATGTTAACACATTTATGTGGACCTTTTACCTCTTTATTATGTTAACAAATTATATGTATGTAAGCACATTACCGCTTTTTTCTGTTGACACAGTTACTTCGGTCTTTTTTCGTCTTTTTTGTATTGGCACAGGTATGTGTTTGCATCTTGTCATCATATACAAAGCAAAGAGGTTTCATTTGTACATAAGAAATTGGCATGTCAATATTTTGCAAATATGGTCAGCGAATAAGTGCCTGTTATTCTTCGAGTAATCGAGCTGAAATGCATCATGAATACTTCTGTCCTGCTAGCAATCTTTTCGCATCGTTTTAGATAAAAGGTTCATTTAACGTGACGTGCCAATTAGGGGGGGGGGGTTGGGGGGGGGAGGGGTAGTAGAAATGGGGTTACTGCCTTAGGGGGGAGGAGGAGTAGACAATAGGGTTATTAGCTTTGAGAACAAATATCCTACGTACTGCCTAGACAATCTTGTTTTTCTCGAAGAGTAAAATAGCGTTTAAAGAATTTTGGTTGATTGCAGTCACGTATAAACACACCAAACATATGAGGAAGCCCGCATCCGTCGGTCCTAGAATCTACAAGTATATAATATACAGAGTCTAAACATAGCTCAACCCATTTTTATATTCAGGTTGTACTACCTGTAAAGACTTGTAAAGTTGACTTTTATCTAGATATTCTTAGGTTGTGTAACTTGTGTAACTAAACAAAATTATATAGTATGAACGGGATAGCAAATATACATTTCCTTTGAGACCGTACACAGCAAAACTTATTACAACGAATATGTATTTAAAAAAAAACATACCAGTCCTACGAATTATAGCAAAACTCTAATTTGGTAAAATTTAATTTAAATCTAACATTAAGTAACTGTACTCGGAAGTCTGTATACTTGCATATATATTTGCTGTAAATAGGATTATATTTGCTGTGAGTTTATATTCGTTGCTATTTTTGAGTTCCCCATCTCACTTATTTAAAATATTTCGCGAAAGATTTACTTCGGATGTCATAGGGCACGACCGTAATGTAGACGAAAAAAGCTTACAAATTAATAGTGTTTTTTTTTTAATTTAGTTGTTTTACATCTGCGTCAATAAAATATAATAAAATCTTATGTTATCTTTAATGTTTATGGATACCCTTGACATTTCCGTTCATAGTTAATTTAACTGTGTCTGTTTATAAATCCTTTCATGCATCTTTATCACCCGATAATCATGTACGTAATATTTACTGTTATCCTTATATACCCATCTCCCCGTCCTGAATTGTACTAGCATCTAACCCGTGTGTTTCTGTTATGATTATCGAGATTGTATCTGAATGCTTGATTGTACTTTTCATCTCGATATCGTAATAGAAACATACGCATTACATGTTAAAATAAAAGTTTTATCTATGACTAAAACTTTGTTTCAGGTTTAGTACATTTTACTTATTTGGTTAATATCAATTATAAGTGTAATAGCGTACATAAATTAGTTATATATTTTTTGTAGAAGAAGCTTTTGTCATTTATTAAGTTATATGTCAAAATAAGATAAGAGTGTACATGTTTGTTGATAATTTGTCTTTCCAGTGTTTTGTATATTTACGTTGTAATTGTTAGTTATTTTGACTGCACCTTTTATCTCGATATCTTATAAGAAACACATACATTGCATGTTAAAATAAAAGTTTTATCTACGATAAATAACTTTGTTTCAGTTTTGTGTTGAGTATTGCCACCCAAAGAACCCACATCTTTGGTTGAAGGGATTTGAGCCAGCCTTCGGGCATACGAAGAAACACCCTTCGTCACAGACATATTTATTATAAGAGAATTCTTCAGCCGCGAATTCAAAATTCGGGAAAGCATCTCTGCTATCAAATCGCAAATTTATTGTTACACAAAAGATACACAACTTACAGTTACAGTTAGGAAAAAATATTTTGCGGTTTCAATTTAATTTCACATTTTCAAAAAAAGCAAGACAAGAATAGAATAACTCATATAGTTTATGAGGAACAATTTCATATTAATGGTTTAAAATTGCAAATTTTTTATTGATTCACTCTAGCAATTATTTATGATGACAGCAACTATGTCATATAAAAAAACGACAAAGATTGTTAAATATAATTAATGTTCTATGAATTTGAAATCTAAAAAAAATGTAAAAAAATTGCTTACAGTGTTGATAGAAAATGTTCAAGTGTTTGCCTCTTACAATGTACTTGAGTATTAGATAATTCAGGGGAAAATATTGGAATGTATCCGGTTTCCTAGCCATTATTTGACTTGAGCATGGCTTGAGCATTAGAAAGTTAATCAAGAAATGTAATTCTGAGACATCGTGTTGGAATTTGCACCTTACTTACACTGAGTGATAAGTAATTAGAAAATGCCATCACGATCATACGCGACGATATAATTTTCGCTATTTTTAGAGAATTCCATACATCGCTAATTTTTAAAAAATGATCATGTTTGCCCTATATCGCTCAATTGAATATCGCTGCATTTTAAACTAGAAAGCTGGTCAAGAAGTCATAATCCAGATCAGGCATGGGATTTTTTCAAATTTGCTTGCAAAACTATTTAAATAGTCCGATGTACATCTCTCTAGCTTGAAAAACGAAAACTAGGCCTAAGGTCAAGGTAAAGGTCAGCAAAGATCAATGTTGAAATCTGCATGAACAACTGCATAAATGCTTCAAATTTGATTCTTTTAACAGGAAAGTAGGTCAAGGTTAATAAGCTGCATGTAAAATTATTTAAAAGCTCACTTTTCTATGATGTGGATTCAAACAGAAGAAAGTTAATCAGTTGGTCAAGGTCGGCGAAGAAAAAAGTTTAAAAAGTGACCACGGAGCACGGTCAACTTGGACCCGAGTATTATGAATGAATCATCTTGGTACATTACCACTAGGCAATGCTCCAAGCCAAATATCTTAGCTTTGGACCTTGTGGTCTGGTATGAGGAATTTTGAAAGATTTTCCTATACATCTCAACTAGTCAATTTCATGTTTATATCTAAGCTGCATGCCTTGCGCTTTCAGAGGTGATAATTAATCAGGTGTTTTGGCACAGCCGTATTAAATAAATACTATTTTATTGTATTATGTACAAATACACATATAACATTTAAATAGAAACATACTCAATACATTTGACACATAGATTAAGCCTGAAGTTATGGCAACATCAGTAAACAAACACATGCCGTATTACTTGCAAGCTCGCGTTTGACCGGAAGTTGTGAACTCTTAAACCGCCAATGAAATAACAAAAAGTACGTCATTTTATTTGTTTATAGCACGTCTCAAATCAATTGACGTTCACATGTAAATGCAACGTAGTACATCATGATACTACAGGTACTTCAAAGTACATTCTTCAGCTTTCCTTAGTACTCGATACTTCTTTATTTCAAAAACAAATAGTAGCTTTTTACTTACACATCCATTCTCCGAAATGCCACACCTCTTTTGTGAAGATGTCCGCCAGTGCCGTTGGCATACACACAATAACAACAAGAATATCGGCGACGCACAAATTCATCAAATACATATTTACGGTTGTCTTCATGGAACGACTTAAAATAATTACGATGACTACTAAAATATTTCCTATTATACCAACTATGAAAATCAAACTGTACAGTAACGTTGACGTCAGCACAATATAAAATGGCGGTTCAAGCTGTGTGTTAGACGTAATGTTTGTACCATTTGAATGTTCATTAAAATCTTCCGACAATGTTGTGTATGAAGTATTATCCATGGTTAGTCTAAAGTTAAATGTAGACAATTTATAAAGACCTAGCAAATGTTTTTCAAACTACATATTATATGAACAATGTCTTTCAGATAAAGATAAGATAAATCAAACTTGCCTTATATTTCAAATTAAGGAATGATTTAAAACCGCAGTAACCGATATATCTTTAGAAATTACGACATGCTTGGTTAAGATTGTTTCAGTTCAGTATTATCCATTGACACTTGAATAAGCTGTGCGATGTTTGGGTATCGGTAAACTCTCGGCTACCGACAGACACGTCTTAAATATAAATTTTCAGCATCATTGGTTGAGTCAGAGGAACTGTGGACGAACTAAGTTTTGCCAATTAAATGTTGTTGTTTTTTCCCCAAAAGGATTAACTGTGTTGATACTGTTTTCAGTGCAATAAGTGCTCCTGGTTTTATATTTTACGAAACTAGAAAATTAGAAAAGTATAACTTATTTTAGATCTACGAAAATATTGTTCACTTGAACAGAAGTTGAGTCATACAACTAAAAAAGTAACGTCATTGTCCATAATAGGCCTGTTATAATATGGTTGAAAAGACGCTTACCACACGGTGAATGAAAACATCGAAAATGTTACTTTAACATGTACCGAACAAGTTTCTTGTAAGTAGACGGAAATTACAATAAACAAACATATTTAATTCATTGAAATTGATTGGCATATTAAACAAGAGGTGACACTGACAGTAAAAGTAATAACACTGGTAAGCAAGACACTTAGCCTCCGAATAATAATGTTATAAAACAAAACTTTTATCAGTATAACAGCAAATCAAAATTTTGCTGATTCTTACGTATAAAATAGAAAAGTTGAATCATAAAAAAGTCAAAATGTATCACTATGTATTAAATGTTTGGTAAATTATTTGTTTGATATAAAATTTACCCCTGAACACTATTCCTTGCATGCAAAAAAACTTTAACCAAATTTTCAGTCAAACAAGAGCCATTATTTGTACTAAATTTTTTCAAGAGTTATCTGACTTGACTGTGTGACTCCCCTAAAGACATTAACGAAGTTTCAAATGGTTACTGAGATATGTGCATGATAGTACCTAGCAGGCAAAACTTTAACCAAAGCTGCAACGCTCCTGCAACGCCGACGCCGACGTACAGGTGACTGTAATAGCTCTCCATATTATCCGAATAGTCGAACTAAAGAGATATGAAAAATTCACACTAGACCTTTTAATATAACTGGCATATCTCTGTCAGACATTTCGACTCTGTAATCATCAGTGTGACTAAATTTGACAGTCCTTACATTTCAAAATAAACATAGATATGAGAAAATTCACAACTAATAACATAACTGGCATATCTTTTTTAGGCATAACAACTAGTAGTCTCACATTGGCTGTCTTTACATTAAAATAAATTTGATGTGGGAAATTTCACAACTACTAATATAACTTATGACATATATCTTTCAGATATAAAAAAATCATTCATTTATAAAGACAAAACCAATTTGGACAATGATTTGCCTTGGACATTACCCAAAAAAGAGGCAATATGCCTCCAAAGTTTGCTTATATGGAAGTACATGTAGCTTGAAGTAGTCTGATATTTTGTGTCAAAATTGAGCTTTTAGTATTTGCCATTACACCATATGAAGTCATCATTATTCCAAAAATGTCTTTATGACAACTTTTGAGTCATAAGTCTCGTCGTGTCTAAAAGGAGAAACTTTTACTAATTTAAAATGGGAAACGGTCTGATTTAAATTAATATAAAAAAGTTACGAATTCATTTTCAGTTCATAATCAAGCACACGTATTTTTATTTTTCTAATATACTGTTACAACAAGAGCTCTGAAAATGTACAACACAACTGATTTGATTTCCATCATTAACAACGACACGAAAAAAGTGAAGGGTTAACGTTTATGTCTTGTTCTTGTAGTGGAAATGTGCACCATTAATCAACAAAATAAAGAGCGATGACGGTCCTATATTGCTCACATGATGATATTGATCATCAAGGAAAATATTTTGGTACATTTTCATGAGTGTGGCCTCCATCGTATTCACAAGCTGTTTTCTTTTTATTACATTATGAAACTAGTTATTGGCCCAAGTGACCCGGTTAAAACATTAAAGCAACTTTTCTGACCAATTTCCAGGTAAATTTGGTACAAACGTTAACTATGTTTTTATGTGATTTGACGCTGTGACATAATCTTTTACTTAATGTGACCCAGTTACGAACATTGCATAGAGATAATCAATGCTTTCATTCTGAACAGTTTTTATAATGATCAGGGTCAAATGTGACCTCTTGAGTCTCAACGGTTTGCTTTTGTTTTGGTGACCTAGCTTAATTACCAATATTTCAATTCCACCTACATTTTAACATGACAATATTCTGACAAAAAAGTCACGAAGGTCCAATTCAAAATGCAGCCTCTTTTGCATACCAAATTTGTTATTTTTCCTCTAACATTTGACGTGATTGAACTCCACCTAGATTTCATCAAGAAATTCATTCTGACACAATTCCACAAAGATATAACGAAAAAAGCAGGCACTGTTTTCAATTATTTGACCCGATGACCTATTTTTTATCCAATATAACCCATTCTTTAACTTCACCTTGATTTTATCAAGGCACATAATACGACAAAGTCTTACCAACACCAAATGAATAATGCAACCTCTATTGTATACACAAGGTTTAAACCAGAGATGATCCATATTCTAACTCGACCTGGAATCAATCAAGACCCTTATTCAAAGTTTTTATGAAGATCCAATGAAAGTGTAGCCTCTGTTGCACACAAAATTTCTTAATGATAAAGTAGATGGTTGTTATTGTCACAAAACATATGTCTCCCAAAAAGGCAGTTTGTCAATGATTGTATTACTGAAACATGGTTTCAATATGGTGAACATTTGTTGTGAGTTATTCCAAACCCTAGGGGCCAAAAAATGGAGCGGGGGGCAAAAAATAGTCTATAGACCTTAACTCTAATTTGACCTCAACTTTGAACTAAGGCGGTTGTAATGCACATCTACCCAATATAGCAAACACTTGTGAGGAGTTAGTATAAAATCCTTCACGGGATTCAAGAGATATGGAGCGGACACGATTTGTGACGGACAGTATGACAGACATAATGAACCTTCTTCTGAACACACAAGATTTTTCCATTGATTTGGCCTGGTGACCTAGATTTTGACTCTGATGTCCAATTTTCAAAGTCGACCTTAATTTGATCAAGACACTCATTTTGACCAAGTGTCATGAGTATCTTACTGTGACTAGGAAAGAGTGTTGCCTCTTACAAGGTTAAGTGTGGACAGTCGACGGACCGTTTAGAACACATCACTTAGACTCAAATTAAGGCTTTGGTGGGCAATAATTAAACTTAAATCATCTAATTCACACTGCCGTGTGTCAGTTAGCAGAAAAATGCGATGAAAATGGTCAGTTTACGATAAATCGATGAATTAGGACAAATAGTAAACAGTAAACTGAGAATGTGCTACTTCGAATTCAAAAACAAAACTTTAACCGCCTAAAGAGTGTTCACACTCCTCTTATTAAAACGCACATATTGTGATCTTGTGCTTAATGAACTGTTCTAGATTAAGGTTTTATAGACATAAATAGATGCAAAAGGGCTTTCTTAAAATTATGATTTCCGTTTTGACGTGTAATACTACTTCACAAATAATTCTCTAATTTAATCACATGGACACATGTCTACATTCTTCCATTTGAAGTTTTCTTGTATTGACCATAGCGTTTTCTGTTTTATCGATCAAGTTTTTGGAAAAGCAATCATTTTCCAATTACAGTCAAGTACTACTTACTAGGTGCTTCATATAAACTAATACGGATTAATGATAAAGTATTTCTTTTATGTTAACAAAACAAACGGATGTTCAGCTCGACTCAGACCGATTTTCAATAATATCTTCTGATATAATTTCCGACAAATTGTTATCAATTTTACCTTTATATTCAAATCTTGATGTTTAATCAAGTAACTTTCATTTTTTGACATATTGCTAGAAAGAAAGAAATACAAGAAGTAAAAATTAGACAGCATCGTGTATAAATCTTTCTACAAGCATTGCAACAATAGCTGATACATTTTTTTGTATCAACAGTATTTGCCTGGAAAAGATTTCGGCAGTTTATTCGGTAAAGACGATCACTATGTCAACATTCTTACGATTTGAGGAATGTTGATAAGAATGAGACAATTAACCGCTAAGTAATTACTGAACTTATCTGTACAATGCTTATTCCAACATTGGTGCTTTTTTGATTATTGTTTTGGGGTTTGATTGTGTTGCTAATCAGAGAGTCAGAAGTATCTCGAGAGTCTGTTTCGATTTAAACTCATACACGTTAGCTAGATCTTTTCAACGCGTTTATCACTGTTTTCGTGCTTTTAACTAACCTACTATTATATTCAATCTAAAAGTAAGTTCGCACAGATCAAATGCTCCTTACAAGACGCTGTGCTGCCAAGATCAAACAGACTGCATGCTTCTTTTCTAATAAAGAAACATCGATAATGCAGTGCATTCATTCCTATTGATTTACTAGGTGGTGTAACTAAAAGCGATGATCATAACATTTCACAAAACGTCGGCTAACATAATAAAAATGGTATGCAAAACAGTCAATGTTTTGCTGTAAATAGACGTAAAATTTGTTAAATTGTGAGTTTTTCTTCATTTATTGTGTTCGGTTGCTTTTTAACACTAGTACTGAAAATAAGGGTATACAAGTAAATGCCAAGCTGAATGATGTACATGATATGATGTTTGTAGTTTGTTTTACAAAACTTTCAGATTATCAGCCAGCGTTTATATATACTAGTAGGGCAATTCACCATTCAAAAACTACACACTAAACAATTCCGTTATAAGCTACACGTATACTTTTTCTCAATGAATGTCTTTTACTTCATCCTTTAATCATTATTATCTACCAATAAACTGTCTAAAAAAACGAGTAAAGCAAATACGCATATTCATTTAATGAGTTTGAGTGGCATTCCGGATCTGCGAAATGGCGGAATATTCTTATTATTTTACTAATAGGTAATTCGATAACAGAGCTCGCTATTGTGAACTTAAAGGTAGCAATTGAAAAGCAAATCCAGCATTGTCGTATTATAACCGTGCAAAGCGTTTAAATCACTTTTTTCTGCTGCCTTTTATAGTTATCTCCGTGTATGTTCCCAAAGTGTCTTGTTGATGACGGATGTTGCGCTTGAAGATGTCTGGGGAGATTGTTATCTTAACCTTAACTCTGGTAAACATCTGATATTGACTTGTCAAGTTTTAAATTTTGACAATATCAAGTATTAATAGCTTTGCTGACTAAAAGTTATTTTTAAAGATTGTTGTCAAAGAGTACACTGACTGAACAGCCAACAGTGTAGTTCATAATCAAATTTCAAAATATATGGATTAAACCTGACCTTAACTGGTCATAAAGGCTTTCAGATTTAAGGCAAAGATTTTATTTGTTATTTTCTGTACAGTATGTAGGATTGCATTAATTGCTTTTAGTCCATCTGAATGTTAGTATAAAAGTTTACATCAAAATTGTTGCCAAACTGACCAACCTCCCACATATAACGATTTGAAAAGAAGTGCAACACAAATAATGCATTATGAATTTAAAAGCAACCTCATTTAAACTTCATAATTTTTTTCATCTATTTTACAATAATATTCAATATAATATTCAGAATTTCGTGGCGTAGTTCTCATAACATTATACAATTAGGTGAACGCTTAAGATTGACCATTTGCCTCAATATTAAATCAATATTAAATTATCCTTTAATTTATTAATTGAATAAGGAAGTCAAATTATACGTTTGTATCGGTTATATTGACAAATTGAAACTTACTCAAACACAAAATTTTGCACGTGAAATTATTACTATCAAGTTTGAAGATAGTTTAGAGCGTTTAAGTAAAATTAACATCGGTCATCTTGTCTTCATAATCTACAACGCCGGCAAATGTGAAGGTCTTAGGTCAACATATTGTCAAGTTATTGTGCGAAAATAATTTGACTTGTGACCCGGTAACCCCAAAATGAATAGGGTCCCTTTACTGTTTATGACCAATGCATAATCAAGTTTGAGTTCTTCTTAATATATTGAGCGGAAACTGTTTTTAATGCAAGGTCACTGTGACCTTTACATTTGACATTGAGCATAACGAACAGAAAGTCATAAACTCTTTACTAAATAAATATCTTTAGTTAGTAAAATTCTCGTTTTTATGTTAGCGTCAATTTTGCTTTTTCATGCGTATTCTAAAACACATAAGCAAAAGAAGTCAATCTAAGAGGTCTAAATGTTTTCCGAAAACACAAATTTTACTGACGGAGGAGCAGTTATATATATATGAGATAACTATTAGCATTGTCTAATCTGTGTGTGAGTTTAAGTGGTACATTTTATCAGGGAAATTATCACATATCAACGTTCTGTCGTTGATTTGTAATTTAATAACCATTACAACATTGATTATCATTAACAACACTTGATTGGAAATCATTTCTTGAACCTAAATAAAGTTTGTTATTTGTGTTAAGTTATTGGAAGGCTCGGGAATAAAGTGTTATTTCGTTAGTTGACGATGCATGCATAAGCAGTAACAGTAAACCGAAGTACGAATTGATTTTCTCTGATGGGATGCAAGATGTTACCGTCTTAAATAACCATAAGACAAAAGCTGTCTCACGACAACATGCTCGAATTTATAGGGCTTGTCAGTAAAAAAAAATGTTTAACAATATTGTGTTATTGTGTAAGATTTTAGGTCAACAAATATTTGAAAAAAGATTCGAGAAATATTTTTGGGGCGGGTGGAGTTTGGGGAGAGGGCAATGTCGTACAAACAAAAACTTAAAGTGATAAATAGTTACTGACATAGTATGTAAATTTATGTATTATTTCACGATTTTTTATTGTTGAACCTGCTAAACTGAAGGCACGGTACTTATCACTTCTGTGAAGTATAATTAAATTCTGACCAGGGGTTTTGGAAATTTAGCCTCCACAATATTTTACTATCTCGGGCCACTGTGACCTTAATTTAGTGACCTTAAACATGACCAACTAAGCATGGTACTTATCACTTCTATAAAATATTAATAATTTGGAGATTTAGCGTTCAAACGATTTTACTATCTTGAGCCCCTGTGACCTTGACCTTTGACCTAGTGTCCCGAAACATAGATAGATCATGCACAATAAGGCATTGTACTTATCACTTCTGTGAAGTATCATTAAATTCTGATCAAGTGTTTTCGAGATTAAGTGTCCACAAGATTCCGTCCACAGACAGACAGACAGAGACAGACAAGCTGAAGCAAGTATACCCCCTTACACTTTGTCATTGGTATATATATATAAAAATAAATTCGAGGGCGGGGGTAGAGGTACGACAGGCGGAAGTAGAGGGGTAAATTATGGTCGTGTTTTCATTATGATATATAAGCATTATAATTTAAAAGTTTGATAAAGAGATATTAAGAAAATGCAAAGGTATTGCCAATACATGTATATGTAAATATAAAACAAATCAAAGTACAAAAAGGGCACAACGTTGTCAAATGACCCCACAAATTTGCAGCAGAACCCTGATGTCATAAGCAAGAAAATTTGAAAGTTTGGTGAAGAAATGACAAAGTAATAGCTAAGATTTTTTTACAAAAAGGGTCATTACTACGAGAATATGTGTGAAAAAGTATGTGTCTTGCTGCAGATATCTGAATTGCCATGAGAAACAAGTATGTCTAGTTTGAAGTAAATATATTTGATACTACAGTAGATATTAGGTTTATAAAAAAAGCTCTAACCAACACAGACACCAACGCAGACATAGCGGCCGGGGCAAGTGCTACAGTTTCCTTATTCTTCGAATATTCAAGATAATAAAATAAAACAAGTGAGGTCACTCACAAGTGACGAATGTCCCCGAGGTGGTGATCCTTGAATATGGTTCAAAATGCATTGCACTTCTATTCATTGACCAAATTATCCATATTCAAAGTTTGGTATAAAAGCATTCATATTGAAGCAAGGTGATCTGACAGAAAATTTACAGAAAGAAAGACATACAATTCACAAATAAGGCAATAGAGGGCTCTGGCTCGGACAAGAAAATTTAACAAAGGGAGTCACTTAAAAAATCAAGCTATTTAGGGTTATGGTTCTTGAGTACTACACTTCTCCTAATTGGCCTCTCTCATTGTATGCAATTTTAACCATTTTCTTTCAGTTAAGAGTTTAAGAGTAAAGTTCCGGACTAAAATTACTTCCAATATTAAAAATAAAATCGGGAAATTGAAGTGATATTTTTCTGTCATGAGCACGCGATTCAGATCCAAATATCCATCACCAACGGCAACTGTAGGAGGCTCTGATAGTAATTTAAGGAAGACAATGCAATTTCCTTGCCAAGATTCTGAATGACAATGTCTTAGTCACAAAATACATAGATTTTGAAGAATCAAAATTATTTAACGAAATACTTTTTTGATAAGAAAAGTATTTATGTAATGGAATATTGAAGGCAAACCAAAGCATCTCTCCACAAATGCAAGTATAGGTGTGTTCAGAATCATTAGTGTTTACAAGACTTTCGTACGATAAGGAATAATAAAACATTCCTGTTCATCTCGACAGTAATTATAACCCCGGAAATGTTAAGACTCAACTAATGAAATTGTTCTTAATGTAAACTATAAGTTTGTCGGGACGGATTGTGTGCAGACACAATTAGATGATAATCGTCCTTTATTTAGCTGTAACGATGACAAATTTCTATACTAATTTGAATTTTCTTTTTTTGTAAGTGAAATATTGAGTGCAATCAATTTTGTGAGATAAGCGCTTCTCTTAATTAGGTTGTAACGCTGAATATTTTAAGAGCAAACGCGTTATCTATTTTAGTAAACTGGTTTCTTTTGCATGCAGTTTTAATAAACGTGCTGTTTCCTTTTATTTATTTCAAAGTATAGTGGTAGAATGTATGTCTAAAACTCCACTGAGGTTGACAAGTAAACGCCATTATTTCATTCAAATCTAAGATCATTTTGTTTGTATCTAAGGTAAAGTACATAATCTAATATAAAAAATTATGGAATCGGATCTACGAGTTTGATTGTTAAGAGTCTATTTCATTCTAAGACTTTTCGTTAATTTTACAATGTATAAGTGTTATTTTGACAGACTATTTGAAGTTTTACTAAATGAATGTACATATAAGTAGTATATGATTAAAAATCAAAGCGATTTTTCTACTGAATGCGAATACATAAAACAATTCAGAAAACATTTTGTTACAGTCATCTCGGTTAGCTCAATCGGTAGAGCACGAGACTTTTGATCTCGAGGTAGCGGGTTCGATTCCCGGGGCTGACCAATTAAAATTTCTAAAAGTCTTTCGGATGAGACTTAAACCGAGGTCCCATGTATGGGTGCTATACACCTGACATGTTAAAGAACCAGGGATGTCTCTGGAATTGGGACGCTTTCTGTATCTTGCACTATCCTCCAAAACCTAAATTAACTGACCTCTTCTGGGGGCGTTTGTCATGTCGGAAACCGGTACCAACGATAAAACCCTAATATACGATTTACATTTTGTCACTTTTATTTGAGAGAAATACGTCACTGCTTATTGATAACAATTGAAAAGAATTAATCAAGTATTTAATTCATTATCTGATAATCTGCCAAGTAGCTGAGGAGAACAAGTCATACAATGAACAGGAGATTCTTATGATAATGTAAGTTACACCTCGCCTATAAAGAACTCGGTAACACCATCAAACCTTCCGGCGAGCATTTCCCTTTTTTCACATCTACATAATACATGTAGCAGTAATAATTATAAAAGCTTCATTTACCGCAGGTGACACATTTAGACATATGAACACATATATTCTAGGGATGTCAACGAATACCCAAATTAGTATCTGATAATCTGCCAAGTAGCTAACGAATACCCAAATTGGTATTCAGATATTCGGTCAGCCTTCCGAACGTATATCCGGATATTCGGTCGTTTTATGTACTAAATCCAAAAAGTTGTTGATCAATTTGTCACATATTTTCGCAATTATAAAATTTATGGCTTACAGTTACCCTAGCCAGGTGAATATTCTATCCCGAGTACTTACTTTTAAATCTTTTAAGTCAGATAATTAAGAGCTATAAGATTCAATCATTTATGTCATAAAATAAGGATAAACGTTGTTATTACGGGAGCTAGCTCTGTAAGGACTGTTGTACTTTCGGTTTCGTTTTCTCTGTGACAGTCGTTACACGGACATTTATTTTCTTTTTCTGCTGCTTCAGTCCTTGAATATCTGAAGTAGGCATAAGACTGAGAAAGAAAAGATTGTTACTTCATCATTGCAATGGCTAAAGTAAGCGCCTCGCCATATTATCCATATCGGCGTAAACAAGGCTTTAAAACACTTGCATAATAAGTTTCCTTAATCTAAATGTTTGTTCAACAATTCACACATAGAAAAAGAAACACTTGTTTGCATAATCTCGTTTGACTATCGCTAAAGATTGACTATAGAAAGTGTCATCACCAGAGCAACCGGGTATTGTAAACTGACACTTTATCGGCCGTAATTGAAATTAATTATTGTCATGAAAACAACACGTAAATATTTAAGTTTTTAATTGAAATTCGTTTTTTAGACGAATTTACCGAATACTCGGATACCTATATCGAATCCGAATATTCGGAAGCTGAACGAATATTCGGATATCCGGATATTTGTTGCCATCCCTAATATATTCTAATTTTCAATATGGCCTTCTAAGAGTAAAGAAACAAAAGCATTATTAAATATTATTAACATCTTTAAGTTTTTCTTTAAAAAACTTCAAGCAATTCCTCATTTATACGAGGAGCTACAAATGTCCTTGCTTAGTTAAATTTGATGAAATTCGAATGAGCAATGGAGCTGTTCTAAGAACTTATTTGATTTTGGAAATGTCACGATGTTTATTTCCCATACCACGCTGTATATTTCCCATCAATCACTTTTTGCATCAACTTACTATGAAACGAAGACATTTACCTTCAGATAACTTAGTAAAATTAGCATCACTGTCGCATGAATTATATCTGAAATTGCTTTTGTCCAAGACAAGCTTTCTTTCACCACTAAAGTTAAAAACGTAACACAAAGAATTCCCTTCATCATGTACATACTAAGTCATTTTATCATATATTTATGTGTGCGTGCGTGCATACGTGCGTGCGCCTGCGTGCTTATTTCATGTAAAAATAAACAAAGGTTTATCTTAATTTTCTTTGTAAAGATTCCAGGATTTATTTACTAGACCGGGTTATTTCGCCGTTACTATACTCGTATTCGGCACGAAAAAAGAACAATCAGATAATTCTCAATTCCTTTTTCAGGAGAACCATATCCGGGAAGGTTATTTAGTTAATGGTCATTAAAAGGGCATACCATATAACTGATGTCAAACTAAATAACCTCAAAATATAAATCATAGAAACTTTGGAAGTACATTGTATTATAACTTAACCTAAAAGTTTGACCCATTTTCGATAAAAATATCGGTTAAGTTAATAGCAACTGTTTTGGCGAGACCGGGGCTCTGCCGAGTTCCCGCGATACAGTAATCCGAGGTGAATGATATTTCCATCTCAGCCAAATTTCTCATGGTAGAAACTTTTTCTTACATACCTTGCGCTTTAAAATAGATATTTAAATGCAAACTTATCGAAATGATGCGTTTTGATACAAAAACAAACGTTATTCAAAAGCTGTGTTTGAGAAAGTGACGTGACAATGTTTATAACGGTACGTCACAAGTTAATTAAGCGGGGGTGTAATATGAAATTTTCCAACATTGGTGACAACTGCAGAGAACCCGATCCGATATGCAAGACATACCTTTTCTACATCTGGTCCGTTGTAGAAATATATATTGTGTTTTGATACAGATTATGTTCATTGTATAATTTACACTTTATAACAATCATAAAACGCTTATCATAATGAGGTATTTAGGTGGCCCATGTTCCATCCTGTCACTTAAGTATATTGGGTACATATTCAGAAGTTTCGTAACTAAAGGTGTATTTAATTGTCATATATTTTCTATACATTCCTCATTTTCAATACATATTTCCATATTACTTATATCTTATTTCGATACGAGTGTATTCAAATTGTGTCAATTTCTCTTCGTTCTAAGGACAAGATTTCACCACTATTTACTATGTACTTGAATGTCTTATTTTTCAAGGCCGTTATCAAATACTAGTAGTCCTATCCATTGCTCTTAGTTTTGCACTCCGAGGTTTTCATCAGACATTTCGTGATTCTCTTGTTGATTCCATTAGTTAATGAATTGCTGCTTTCAAATTTTAAACGACATCGTTCTTTTGATTGTCACTCATTCATATTGCTTTCCCTTGAAGAATAAAAAATTATGCAAGGAAATTGAACAAGCACGCAATGGCACTATCGACGGAGAAACCAGTTATCCTTGTGCCAATCCCCACTCTTCATAATAGTATTACAAACTCTCACAACTAATTGTATTACATAATTTCACAACCGTTTGAAAATTGAATCATTCATTTTGCGTTTTAGTGCGTTAGCACACGACATATTGTTATGTTTCAACCACATAATTTGCCTAATAATTTACTTGATTTTTTTCTGTTTAGTGTTTGACCTAGCTGCACTCTTATTACAGTTCTCCTGTCTTTATACTGAGAAAGAATACTTTACAAATAAAATCCTGTACTTGTACAAAAATATCACCCATCTTTGCAAATTCATAACATCGTTCGAGTGGAAACTTAAAGGACAAGCACAATGTATTGCCTTGTTACAACAAAACCGTTATTGAAAAGAGATGCAACTAAATGTCAACAAAATTAACTGACTGACCAAGAAAATATCTTGAATAAACCAAGACTGTAATGTTCCTTAAATGTTTGTATAAAGTATTTGAAAATTGAATGTCATTCCCTTTAAAGGGACATACCATGTAACTAATGCCAAACTAGATAACCTCAAAACATAAATAATTGAATCTTTGGAAGTATTTTAACTTAACCTAAAAGTTTCAGCTATACATTCTTAGTCATTATCGATAAAATTAGCGGTTTAAATAAACTGCAGTACCGTAAAACATTCAATATGCTATGTAGAGATGTTGTTGTACAATTATTGGGTGGATGCGATTTATTACAGAAAGCCTCTATATTGATAGTGGTAAAATGGAGCATTTTTCGCCATAAAGTTTTCTTTGAAATTGTATCTATTTATCATTTTACGTTCATTGAACACATATTCTACGTTTCGAGAATATAATCTGCTTGGTATAGGGAGTGCCCCTTTAACGAACGTGGTAAGTAAACAGTTATCCATTGCATACAGTATTCTTCTTTGACGCACGACTCTATATGTTTTGTCTTCATATCAACACAAACTCATCGGATTATCACTTTCCTCTATAACATTAATATTGTAGCGGAAGAAAATGCATCAAATATGTCTCATACAATCAGGGTTGGCATATAAGTGGAAATACAAGGAATTCCCGGGAAATAGTTGGAAATACTCAACTTCAGAATCTGTATTGAGGAATAAAGAAGCAAGTGTTAGCAATGTGTGTTACTTCTGTGTTCAGTGTAATTCCTGATTTCAATAAAGGCTCGTTTGCATAGTTTTCAAAAATAAATCTTTCAGAGGCAATCACTATTAAATTTCGACAAGAAGTTAATTGAGCTGCTATATAATCCCTCAACCATTGTTATCAACTGATAAGATATCTTGGTTTTACAGTTGGCCCCAAATTATATCACAACAATAGGTGTAATCATGGTGATTAACAATGTGGTCTACCTGAATCGATATATTATTAATGATCAGAGATGACTTGCTTTTTCACAACTTTTGACCATTTGGATAAACTTTTATACTGCCTGTGGTACTCTGATATGTAACCTGAAGTGTATGATGCGAAATAGGCTCGGACTCCAAAAAGCTGCAAAACTAGTGTACTGCTATCGAATACTTCGCAGCAATGAAAATATTGACTAGGACAAAATGAAGTTTAGCTTTCAGAAGTAAATCGTCAGAATAAGATTGTGATTTATACATATTCTGAAAATGTCTGTAATATTTCCTCTTTGCTTTGTATTTGACTGGAATAATACATGACTATGTTTATCAGTATTATTATGATAGTATTTCCCACTATTTCCCATTTTTGTCAAATTTAAGTATTTACCGGGACGGGAAATCCAGGCCAACCCTGCATTTAACAAGAAAAAATCATAAATCTAAAGACGCAAAAAATACTGGCACAATCTTGTAGTAACGACAGTAATCGTTATTACCAGCGGAAAATATCTAGTTCATCTTTTGAGCGAAGTATGTGAGCAGACATTTGAAGCGCAGCTTTCGAGAATTTTATAAGATGAATACCTTGAAATTAGGTTAAGGCTTTAAGGCTGACGGTATTATACCAGAGTAATGAAAATACGACCAAGTGCCTTTCATTCAATCTATTCAAATGATGAAAAATACTGTCTGTTTTCGTGCCATCGTAATTTAAACAATACACTATTATAACACTATTAAACTGTGTTCATAGACGGAACAATTTATTAGAACTGAACGGAAGAAAATGTTTAAATGGCGTCATTATGATCCCCACCAAGGCGTTTACCAGGCTATCCATAAAACTGAGCAACTGTCACAAAATGATATGATAAACATACACTTGAACATTCCTGTCCAAACTGCATGTAACATTGTTTTACTTTAAACTTCTTTCGGGAAATGTCGTTATCTATTTGAAATCAATAGTGTGATTTACAGCCTAATTTTGGAGCTGCACGCTACACTGAGGAAGACGTTGATAACGGTTTGCCCTTTCTTCGATGGTAATTTGATGAATAAGTCGTAACATCATCTGTAATGTTTCACTGACACAAACAAAATGATACAGAACGAGGAGATTGTGAATCCTACCTCTAAATGCAGTATGATGCAAAATAATCACGAATCTATTGGACACTAACCTCACTGCTCGGAAATGCGATGTCTAGATTTGTTGTGAGATGTGCAATAAAAATGACGGATGATTGAGTTTTACAGACTATAAGCATTACAGAGATAATTTAATATTGATTATTATTACAGAATTGTCCATTTGCACCGTTTTTATGTTTATCTAGAAATTATTGCGGGCCTTTAAATTTCTTATTTACGCAATTTGTTATTCGGTGTTCTTTTATTATCATAAAATTATATTTAGCACGACTATTTTTACATCTCTATGGACTGATATATATATATATATAGAAATGGACCGTTTTGCAAAAAAATGGGTCTGCTATTTTGAAAACATAATTATACATTAGTTTATATTAATTCTTTGTCTACGGAACGTATTTGAAACAAACGAAAGAGGCAGTTGTTTTATACGGTCGCAGTTTACTATTTTATATTTTTATGCATGGATAATTATAATATTTTTATTATAATCTCTCAATTCCATATGACCTGAATACGTACTACATTTTGTTACTTATTCATTTATTTACTGACACTTCAACTGGGTGAAAATGCAGGAATCGTTGGTTAGAAATAAATAAGTGCGATACTCAGAGTGGAAACGCAGCAAAAGAAAACAGCTTCCAGAATAGATCGCATTACATATCTCGTAACTTCGTTCACACGTAAATTACATACACTGCAATTTTTGCTTCTAAAAGCGTATTTTACAGTTACTTTCATACGTCAGTTCCATATAAGAAACTTGCAGAATTGTTTTTTATTTCCTGATACGACGTGTAGTGCATGAACTGGAAGAAACTGCAGGAATCGTTTCTAAGGAATACATAAGTAATTGGATGTAAACATTTTAAAATTTATTACTTAGTTCATGATGTTAATGTTCATGATGTCATCGTAATTTTAGTCATTACTATGTATTTTCGATAAGCATGAAAACTTCAGCAGGTGTATATATACGGTAAACTACACTTATAACGATATCGCTTATAACGATGCTGTTGTTGCAGTCCCGAATCTGGCCTTCTATATTTCATATACTTCACTCCGGATGTAACGATATCGCATGTAACGATATTTCGGGTATATCGATGCGTTTTCAAGGTCCCGAACGCTTTGTTTTCCCTTTCATAAAAAGATTCAATTATAGATTTCGAGACAGTGAGAATGCGTGATCAATAAACGACGCGCAAAGAATAAAGGCTATATCATGAACCGAAGTTATCGTACTTACCCCAGCTTTTGCATTAAAAGTGATTTACACAAGTTAATAGTTAAATGCCTTTTGCTGAGCGAAAACATATTTGAGTAAATATTTATACACAAACGTATTAATCGTAAATTGTACATGTTTTTTTCGTGCAATACATAAAAAAGTCATGGAGTCTCCTAGTCGAAAGAGAAAACATTTAGATATAGAATCTGAGTACAAAATGAAATGTGAAGTCGAGAAGGGACTTCGGTAGAAGCAAGAAATTGCTACTGGTTTCGGAATTAATCAAAATTCACTTAGCATGATTTAAAAAAAAAACGGGATGCTATCGTAAAAGCACTCCGGCTAGAAAAAGGATGAGACATGCATTCTTAATGATATTTCACAATTTTGTTTATATTTTCATAACATTTGATGAAATAACACAAACATCTGCATGTAAATGTAAATAAATCGTATACAAAACTTCTTCTATATTACTGGTGACGCAAGCGCGCTAAATCTACTTTCGGTTTCGGCCGCTGCCAGTCGTCTACATTGGATATAACGATATTCGGATATAACGATATAAATTCTACGGTCCCCTGAATATCGTTATAAGCGGAGTTTACTATATATCAGTGTTGTAATAGGAACATAATTAACAAGATCATTCGCAGTAGGAAATATAAAACATCGTTCTTCATCGTTTCTATAGCTTTTATGTCAAAGTCAACAGCCATTTAACAAGAGCTGTTTGTAAAACACGTATCCCCTTGATTCAAAAGTTGTACTATGAAAGGAACATTTTCAAAGTAAAAGTCAATGTGAAATTGTGGAAACGGCATATGTAGAAATTGTAGAATAAAAAAAAACATCAAAAAAGAAAATAAAACATTCGAAAAAAATGGCATTGACCTGCAAAAATAAAAAAATAAAAACATAAATTTTTTAAATTGAAAAATTGACCTTTGGCCGTCTAATCTAAAAACCGTTAGGGGTCCTCTACCGGTTATGACCACCCTCCACATCCATTGGGGTACTTTGCTGGTAATGACCAACCTTCACATCAAGTTTCAGGATCCTAGTCCCAAGCGTTCTTGAGTTATCATCCGAAAACCAGTTGGTAGACGGACGGACAGACATACCGACCGACCGACCGACCGACTGCCATTTGCAAATCAATTTACCCCTCGTCTTCGAAGGGGGCATAAAAATACATTAACGAATCATCAGATTTCATTTTTCAAAGCTTATGTAGGTCTGTTTGATCAACAAAACGCGAAACAATAGAATTTATATCATTGAAACAAAGTCAACGACATTACCCCAAGAAAGAGCGTTTCTCCTCTGATAGCAATGGCATTTCATTTGGTTTAGTGAGGTTTATGTCATTCAGCAAATTAATGCAAAGTAAACATTAAGTTACGTACATCATTTACTTATTTTGTAAGTCATTCTATAGGTATGGTTAAATGTAAACGTAAGAGCCATCTCATTCCATACTATGCATGCGAACTAATTGCTGCGAGTTCGTAATTACTTCAAGGTTACGTGAATATACCTGTTGAAATTCGAAATGCTAAGAGCTTAAATATTTCCCGTACAAAATACAGAAACTATCTACTCAGCAACAAATAACAATTTTCATATTATTTTACAGTTTATATTTAACTCGGGTAAACTTTCTCTTGTTTCTTTATGATATATATTGTGCTGTTGTTTAACATGTCTTTGATTTTGCATGTTTGAATATGTATATGTTTGTAGGTCTCGAGTAAGACAAGCCTGTTCGCTTATCGAGTCACCTTCGTTAAATAAAGAATATTATTATAATATCACGTGACAGACAATCAATCAAAGTGAAGACTGCGTCATGCCAAAAGATAACTGAACCTGCGTTTTCATCATCGCTCTAGCTAAATTAGGAAAAGTTATTAGCATGTGAAGTCGTTTGTACTCAATCTTTCACAAAAACATCAGGCAATCGTGACTTTTTAGTGCAACGTATTGTAACTTTGTGGCGTAATTGATTCAAATGCATCACTTTTATCCCTCCGAACAGAAGTGTTTATATTGTACACAGCCTCTGATGCAGCTACTTCTTCTATCATATGTTTATATATTGCCAGTATATAATTTAAAATATTTCAGAAATACACGTAAAGCACTTTACTTTGTATAAATGCTCATGTCCATAAGCCATTTCTTTTGGACAATCAATTCTAACATCTAAGTGGATACCACTAACATATAATAAGTACATGTAACTAGGTAATAAAAAATCTTTTTTTAGTAGCAGTGACCTTGACTTTAACCCTTAAATTTGTTTTTGCTGAAAACGATTTAAAACTAAAAAGCAAAACATCTATATCAATTAATGACCTTGACTTAACTTGACTTGACCAGGGGTTTTGGAGATTAAGCGTCCAAACGACCAAAGGTCAAGGTCACAGGGGCTCGAGATAGTTAATATCTCGAGCCCCTGTGACTTTGACCTTTTACCTAGTGTCCCGAAACATAGATCATGGACAATGAGGTATTGTACTTATCACTTATGTGAAGTATCATTAAATTCTGATCAAAAGTTTTTGAGATTTAGTGTCCACAAGATTCCGTCCAAATATATACAAGTTTAAGCCAGTAAAACCCCTTCCACTTTGTGTTTGGGGGTCAAAAAAAAAGAAACAAATTTGAGGGCCGGGGTATATGTACGACAGGCGAAAGTAGTTGAGGGGTAAATTATGTCCATGTTTTCATAAGCATTATAGTTATTAAGTTTGATAAAGAGATATTAAGAAAATGCAAAGGTATTGCCAAGATAAGTAAACATGAAATAATCAAAGTACAAAAAGGGCACAACTTTGCCAAATGACCCAAAAACATTGCATCACAGCCCTGATGCCATAAGCAAGAAAATTTGAAAGTTTGGTGAAGAAATATTAAGAAATGATAATGTAATAGCTAAGGTTAAGTTTTTGTGACAAAAAATTAGTACAAAAAAGGGTCATAACTATGAGAGTATGTGTGACAAAAGTATGTGTCTTGCTGGAGATATCTAAATTGCCATGAGAAGTTTGCTAAATTTGAAAAATGTATGTTTAATACTATAATAGACATTAGGCTTATAAAAAATCTTTAACCAACACAGACACCAACCCAGACATCGACGCCGGGACAAGTGCCATAGCTTCCTTATTCTTATAAAGTAAAACAAGTGATGTCACTCATAGTGACGAATGTCCCCGAGGTGGTGATCCTTGAATATGGTTCAAATGCATGGCACTACTATTCATTGTCCAAGTTATCCAAAATCAAAGTTTGGTATAAAAACAGTCATATTGAAGCAAGTTGATCTGACAGAAAATTTACAGAAGGACATATAATTCACAAATAAGGCAATAGAGGGTTATGGTGCGGACAATTTTACAAAGGGAGATAATTAAAAAATAAATCTATTTAGGGTTATGGTTCTTGAGCACTAAACTTCTCCTTCTTGTCCTCTCTCACTGTATGCAATTTTAACAATTTTCCTTCAGTTAAGAGTTTAAGAGTCCGGACTAAAATCATTATCAAATGAGACAATTAAAATAAAATGGGCAAATTAAAGTACTATTTTTCTGTCATGAGCACGCAGTTCAGATCCAAATATCCATCACCAAGGGTAACTGTGGGAGGAACGAAGCTCTGCATGTTCTGATAGTAATTAAAGGAAGACAATGCAATTTCCTTGCCAAGATTCTAAATGAAAATGTCTAAATCACAAAATTTTGCCGTACTATATTCGGCTCGAAAAAAGAAAAATCGGATTATTCTCAAATCCGTTTTCAGGAGAACAATTTCCGGGAAGGTTATTTGGTTAATGGTTTTTAAAGGGGCATACCCTATAACTAAATAACCTCAAAATATAAACAACTTTAATCTTTGGAAGTATTATAAATCAACTTAAAAGTTTGACATACGCATTTGAAATGCGCTGCACACATAAAGGTAATGGAATTCGTCTCCTGTTTATTACAAATATTGCATACACGACCATTTAAAGGAATCATGAACCAGTTGCCCGATTCTACAGGAAGTCTATGGTTCTATACGTTTGAAAGCTCCTTTAATGTGTTCTGATTTCCTTTGCAAGTAAATGATTTGCACATAATTGGATTAAAAGGTATCAAGTCTAAATGGAATTTTCTGACTAAACGAGTTGCTGAATTGAGTTGATCAATTTGGATTATTTCTCTATGGTATGTATACTCAAAGATTCTCAATTGTCAATTGAATTGAGTTTCTTTGTTTAAATGTAAATGTTTGTTATGGTGAAATTGAAGAACCTGAACAGTAAAGGATGGAATATTCAAAAGTGCGGATGCGAGTACATGTATCCAATAACAGAAGCAAAAATTACATTTCTTTGTTTTTTCCTGTGAACAAAACATACAATAACGTCTTGCCAATTCTAAATTTGAAAAATTTACGGTACATTTGCTTCATGATTTATAGTTTGCCAAAAGATTCGATACTTAGAGTTAATACGTAGCAAAAGAAAACAGCTGTCGTAAATGTCTTCAAGAATGGATCGCATTACAAATCTCGTAACTTCGTTCACACGAAAATTACATGCACTGCCATTTCTGATTCTAAAAGCGTATTTTACAGTCAATTTCATACGTCAGTTCCATATAAGAAACTTGCAGAATTGTCTTTTATTTGCTGATACGACGTTAAGTGCATAAACTAAGAGAAACTGCAGGAATCGTTTCTAAGAAATAAATAAGTAATTTCATGTAAACATTGTAAAACTTATTACTTAGTTTATGATGTAAATGTTCATGATTTCGTCGTAATTTTGTAATAATGTATATTCTATTAGCATCAAGATGGTTAACAAACTTCAACAGGTATATATTTCAGTGTTGTAATAGGAACATAATATTAAGACCATTCGCAGTAAACATTATAAAATATCGTTCTCCCTCGTTTCTGGAGCTTTTGTGTCATTTGAAGTCAACTGACATTTAAAAATACATAAACAAATCATCAACATTCATTTTTTTCAAATCCTTTCCCTATGCAAATAGCAATCAATGTCAATTATCAAAGCCTATGGATTAAGTCTGTTTGATCAACTTAATTTGAATCTGGAAACAATAGATTTTATATTTCTGAAACAAAGTAAATGACCTTACCCCAAGAAAGAGCATTTCTCCTCTGATAGCAATAGCATTCTATATGTTTGAGTGTAGGTTTATATTATTCAGCAATTTATGCAATGCAAACTTTTATTCTGCATGATTCCTAACATCTGTTTTCAAGTAACGTACATCATTTCGAAAGTCATTCTATAAGACTTAGTATAGTTAACAAAAGTAAGAGCAGTCTCATTCCATACTTTGCCTGCGCCTGAGTGCTACATGTACGTAATTACTGTAAGGTTACGCGAATATCACGTGACAGAAATTCAATTAAAGTGAAAATTGCGTCATGTCAAAAGATAATTAAACCTGCGTTTTCGTCATCGCTTCAGCTAAATTAGGAAAATTTCTTACCATTTGAATTCATATGCACTCAATCTTTCACAAAACCCTCAAGCACAATTACATTAGAAAAACGTGTGAAAATACAGATAAGAATTGCTTTGGTGTGATGCACACAAGTACGTATAATTCCTTTGGGCTACGCAGTCATGCTGATTTGAATTCCTCCGGACTTTTTACAGATTAGTGCTAAATAATGTAACTTTACGGCGTAATTGATTTCAGATACCTGACGTTTATCCATTCAACTAGAAGTGTGAGTAAGTTCATATTGTTCGCAGCTTCTGATCCAGCTACTTCTTATATCATATTTACTATACCTAGCCGGTACTTAAGAAAAACACATAGAGCGCTTTACTTTGTATAAATGCTCATGTACATCAGGCATCAGTCGAATCTAACATCAAAGTTGATACCACTTACATATAATGAGTGCATGTAAGATACTATATCCCCTCCGGCAATGTAATAAGGGTAAATAATTGAAAAATAAGGCAAGATACAGTTAAGATTCTTTATTACTGCATTTTGCCTTATTGTGCTCTATAACTGTATTAAGCTTCAAGTAATAACCTTCAGTACTTTTGAAGCTATGCTCCGGGATATATTAATCAAGAAAATGTAACAAAGGGAGGTAATTCAAAATGTTGGCAAAATAGAGTTATGGTTCTTAGGCACTACACTTTCCCTCATTGTACTATATACTGATTTAAGTTTCAAGTAATTTCCTTCAGTACTTTTTGAGTTACATGTATGCTCCGGACAAGAAAAATCAAGAAAATGTAACAAAGGAAAGTAATTAAAAAAGAAGGCAAAATAAAGTTACGGTTCTTGGGCACTGCACTTTTTCTTATTGTACTCCATCACTGTATTAAGTTTCAAGTAATTCCCTTTAACACTTTTGGAGTTATGATCCGGACAAGATGTAACAAAGCGGAATAATTCAAATATTTGGCACGGTTGATTTATGGTTCTTTTGCACTGCATTACCTCTTAATATCCTCTGTGTATCCTAATATCCTCCGATTATCGTACATTCCGAAATATACAAGTAATTCCCTCAGTACTTTTGGAGTTATGCTCCGAACAAAAGTGTGACGGACGGACGGATGGAGCCCGTTACTACATTCCTTCCACCAACATGATCCCAACAAAAGTCTTTATTCATATTTATTACAAACTCAATAATTATGTTACATTATGTCAATTATAACTTAAGATATTATGTTTGTGAACAATTTGAAATAAATCTAACAACAATCGAAAAGTTATGTCAAATTCTCAAAATTTACCAAAATCATGTTTTTTTGCCCCAAAAACATGTCAGACTCATCATCTTTAGCATACAATGTGAAGAAGGCTATTAGATGAACAAGTTTTCCAAGATTCAAAGTGATAGATAGCAGAAAAAACAATTTGATAGTTTACATTTTTAGTGACATAAACGCACTACTTAACCAAAGCCAACGACGAGAATCAAGTAACAATAATAGCTCGTTATTTTTTCTTTAAATCAATCGAGCTAAAAAAACCTGCCCAATTGCACAAACGGACAACCCTCATTTACTTAAAAAGCAGTAACTACGATTTGACTGGGGCGGTTTTGCTGGTTATTAAACTTTGGTGAGACATTAGGTCAATGAATATTCACAGTAAATTTAGTAGGGGGGGGTTTTTTAATTAGGAAAAAAACAACCCCGATTGTCTTGGTTAAAGGGAATAACTCCAAAGTAAACTAACTTGTGTTTTGTAAATTATAGACCAGCCATTTTGGTTAAGGGAAATTAGGCTGCATGGCCGATTATCGTACATTCCGAAATATACAAGCCATTAAAAGATTTATTTATTTATATTTATATTGTATTATTGTATATTTATCAAATAAAATCCCTTACACGTCGTAATGACATAGAACATGGTGATATTGGATCAATATGTGGTCAGATAAATTTGACTCATTGTAAACCGATTTTATTTTATGTTGTATACATACCCTCCCGATTCTAAACAGTCTTGGACTGATACAAGTCATATGAAATATTACTTGACCAACTGTATACATTAAATTATGAATAATATGTTCTTGGAGATATCAACATTAATTACATCCTTGAAGACAAGTGATTTGAAAATACAAAATGGAATAACCTCATTTTGAAATTTGGATTAACACAAATAGTCCGTACCCCTACTAGAATTAACAAATCAAAGGACTGAAAGGGCTGGAGGATCGATTGTCTCTGAACAACACAGTCTGCACACATACATGTGTAAATATCAGGACAACACAGATTATACACATCACATATGTAAGTATCAGGGCACCCTTGCACGAGTAAAGTTATAAACTGGAGACACAACTGTCCACAAATTTTGACCTTTAACCATTTGTGTAAACTGTACTTTTGAGATAGGAACCCATGTGCTTACATTTTGCATTCAGTGACTATGTTCAACTACCCTATGAAGTATTAAGCTGTGAATGGTAACTGAGAAATGGATTTTGACAAAACTGAACTGAAAATTCATAGTTTGAACAACTTTTAATGCCATTCAAAAGTTATGGGATATGCCCATAGGGTTGATTGTATTGTGCCAATTCATTGATTCGGATTTAACGTCGCACTCAACAGCTAAGGTCATATTGCAACGTCCAGCTTTCATGGAGGAGGAAGACCCTGGGTGCCAATTCTGTAAACATCAGTCAATGACCTCAACCGATCGGCAACAGATGCCATTGTTTGATGTTAAGCAATTGTCTGAAGTTTCAAGGCTTTAATGGTTACCGAGAAAGTGAATTTTAAGAAAGCTTTAAAACCAGATTCAAGACGACAGTGCCGACTGACGTCAAGAAGGTTATGACAATGGCTCTTCTGTTTTTCAAAGAAAAGCTAAAAATTGATAAATCGATCTTTTGTTATAAATTGATTCAGTATATACCTTTTGTAAGAACAAGTACTTGCAGCTTACATTAACTATCCCCGTGAGTGGTTCCAAAATACTGCGAATTGCAATGTACCGGGTCTATTGCGCACACCTAGTCATTACCAGCCTTTCTACCATACTGTTTTAAATTTTCATAACTTGTATAAAACAACAACTGAATGTTTTAATAGCAGGCTATTATCTTTCATATTTAACATATGCTAGACTCTAGCAGTATTTCGTAACAAGTAATAATGATGATGATTATAATGATTATGATAATTATTATGTTCCTATATAATTAATGTATGTATGAATGTATACACCAAAATTTAGTGTAGCAAAAGAATCGTGGTAAAGTTTAGTTTAAACAATATTTATTCTCGAAAATACATAGTATATATACATACATAATACAAAAGTGTAACAATATAACTGGAGTCTGAAAATAGGCTTTCAAAGAAAACTTATATTAATCCATTTTCCTACTTTGGTAAAGTTGGAAAGTTTTTGTTACAATTTATATTGAGTTAATATTTGTTCTTTGTAAATGACAGCATAATCCAGAGATCGAAATGAATTTGATTTTCCCTTTAGATTATTGCATTTGACTATTTAAAAATCGTAGTTAAGACATGTAGATCTATGTGATTTCTTACAGTTATTCGTACCCAGGTACGAATCGACTTCGCCGATATGCGGACATTTTCGTACCCATTTACATAAAATACAACAATTACAACGTGTTTAAAGCATAAAATATGTTGTCATATTTCAAAAAGTCATCTACAAGTGCCTCTGTAGAGTTAATTTGCTGATAAGTTTCAGTTTTATACCTTAACACATGAAGGCGTATTTTAGACTAGTTTTTTCAGAAAATCTTTAGAGACACTAAATGACAACTAGTCAGGCCGAGCACTTTTGATGATAGAGGCGTTGGCAAGTTACAAAAAAATCGTTGTTTTTTATGTTGAATTCCGAGTTTTGTAATTTAAGATTCAAGAGTACCTAGTGGTTCGATAACGTATAACGATGTTCCGATAGTTTATGATCACAAACACAACATCGGATATAAGACACATTATTCGGCCTGACTAGGTGTCTTTTAGTGTCTCCGGTCTGACTTAGAAAACTGTTCTGATCAAAACCGCGTAGGAAACTAGTTCTATATACAGAACAGATACCTCGTTGATTTTTAGTAATTTTTAATGTTTTACATTTACTCATCAATATATCATAGTGAAAACAGAATACAAGGTAATGCATTACAATTATTTTTATTTCATTGAATATATAGAACTACTTTTCGGTCGTATTCGACAAAAAATTGTGTTAAGAGTTCGGCCGTAAGGTCTGAAATACTCTGTTAACTTTGGATACGATTGAATAAATCAACTCGATCCAAAAATCAGTTCCCCTATTGACCATTTTATTCAAGTATGCAAGATCGTATTGTAGAAGTGTTCCATTTTACAGTATTAGTGATCACTTTCCGGTTTGTTTTACTCGCTCAATGACAGGTGTAAGATGTGCACAATGATCTTATTAAACAATAAGATATAGATATTTTTAGAATTTTAACGAATCCCATTTTTAAAACGATTTGATATATGCTAATATTAACATTGAAGAAACATACCATGAGCCAAATATATCTTTACATATATTCTACGCAATTATTAATAACGTGTTGTATAAACATGCCGCAGTTAAAAGAGAAAGGGGTAAAACGGGACACACAACAAGAATGGTTAACGGAAGAAATAAAGTCGGCCATGTGCAAGCGAAATAAGCTTCATAGGGACAAGAAATTTAATGAGTTTAAAATGCAAAGAAATAAGGTTATAAATTTAATAAAGAAAAGCAAATAGAACTTTTTCAATGAAGCTAGTTTAAAGAATAAATCAGTCAGTTCTTTATGGAATAATATACGATGCCTTTCAGGAAACAAACACTCTGATAAAGAAAATCAAACACCAGCAAGACTTTTGTATCAAAAGGTAATAATAGAAGACCACTACAATATTCTAAATGCCTTAATGAACATTTCATAAATATATAAAATATTATTGAAAAAACATTTATTGTTAAAGAAAACTTTTTAAGTCTTCAGAAAATACTTGACATTAAATTGAAACACATGTTATTTGAAGTTAAATTTGTCTCTGCATTTAAAGTAAAGCAAATTATTGATAAATTAAATCCAAACAAATTAACAGGATTGGACGGTATTGGTTTAAGAATTTTACAATCTTGTGGGGATTACATATCATCTGTAATTGTCCACATCATTAATCAGAGTATAGATAAGGGTGTTTTTCCAGACAAACTTCAAGAGGCATTTGTTATCCCAATTTTCAAATCTCGTAACGGCTGTACTTGTTTACAAAGCTCTAAACAATCTTGTTCCAGAATACATACCTGAGTTACTTTAACTTTTCCAGCAATAATACATATAGTCTTTGATAGTAAGCAACACTAATATTGTGATACCAGAACAATGCACTATGTACATGAAACATTCTTTTACTAATATCTCTGCTCACACTTGGAACAATATACCAATAGATATTCGTTTCAGTCAATCATTGAGTCCATTTAAAAAAATCATTGAAAAAACATTTATTGATGAAATGTGTATAGTTCTAACAGTATGTGTATCGTGTGAAAAATGATGTATATTTGTTCTTTATTTACATACTCTTTTGAGCAAATGCCACTCGCTGAAAAAATTATTAACATGTATGATTATTGTCATCATTAACACCTTTACTTCGTTTACATGAGTTTTAAATTACTTCTTCTCTTTCCCTGATTTGTTTTACTAATAGCGGTCTTTCTCATAGGTTTGACTGTATATGGAGTTCAAATGTCTTGAAATGTTTGCTATGAATTTTTGAGTGATTGTCATACTGCATGGTGTAAAACTGAGTTGTGTATAGTTGAAATTTATTCATACAGTTTGACATTACATTCTGTATCAGTTAATTCACCGAAAAATGTGATTAACGATATGCAATTTCGTCAGAAAGTTTTAGCCTGACACTTCTATTACTATGTAATGGATATGCAACACAAAATAGCTCATTTACGTCAGACTTTACTTTTAATGTTCCGAATCATTTCAGATGATATAAGCATTATCATAGAATCGATATAATGTTTCTCGTGCAGGAGTGCTGACATTTTATTTTCATTGTTGGTTAAACAATACTGGTGTAATTATCTTACTTTCTTTGATATAGTGTACAAGCTTTTCCATTAAGATAATGGCTAATAAAACACTCTTATTATATCAAACTGTTTGCGGCTCGATGCAAGTTCCTCACAGTTCCGATAAATTCTGTATGAAACAAGTTTATGTCGGCATTTCAATCACTTTTCAATGAAGTTCTAGGCATGTAGTTTCTGAGAAGAATACATTTTTAGTTTTACTGTGTTTTCTTTCCTGGCGGGGTCAGTATGGCCCAATGATAATATTCTATTAGACATTGCCACAAACCAAACATCTAAGATGTAGGCATTGCATTGTTTGGAGAAGATTTTTCTTTTTTCCCCTAATGTGTTCATGATTTGAGCTGGAGCTATTGGATAATTGGCTCTGCACGTTATCTCAATAAGATGACCATTCACCTCGAGTTTCGTAAAAACCCTTCAAAAGCTGCGGAGATGCGAGGCTGACACGAAATAAACCATCAATTCAATTATAAATCAAACAACCCATTTACGAAACAACTAACTTATGCATCAGTCCATCTATGATAGCAGTAGAACACGCATATGTATGCATTAAAATGACCCTGGGCGGTTATTACATAGGTTCTTTACGCCTTGTTGTTGTTATGTAATATAATGACTCACATTGCCTAGATTTATAATCTGTATTAAGCGTGTCTGTATTATAGGGCAATACTATCTGTATTTTCCATTTTCCATTATGGTAAAAGTCAATAGATCTTTTCTATATCTCGTTACACTGTTGGCAAATTTCTTTTTCCTGGCTTCAAGATTTTGGCTTCAAGCCGTCGGCGGATTTCTATTCTATAATCTTGGCTTGGTCTTGAGCCTTGGACAGTGTCCAAGCCAGCTTTATATGGCCGATTTCTTTTCTTTAATCCAGGATTGTAGACACGCACATGGCCTTTGTACTTTCAGACCACCTATTTGGTAGGCTTGAACGATTGTTATAATCAGTGATTATGTGAACCGTCGCAGCAAAATACATGTATAGGACATAGGTCGGTGTATCTTACTGCATTTTGCACGTCACATTAATGTACATTTTAAAGCTGCTCGCTCTCAGATTTTGGTAAGAAAATAAAGTTCTTCAAACAGAATGAAAATGACGTATTTTAGAACATACAGTCATATAAAAAGGCTCCAGTATAAATTACTGTCACGTATACATCTCAATTTCAAATAATACGCTACCAAATTCAAAAGCGTTACAAACTTTTAGTTGATATATTCTTACAAAAACGTCCGTTCATCATGGAAATTACTCCGGTTATGCACATAACATGTCCGACAGAGAAAAGTATCCAGTTGTCGTACACAGGCCCGTGTTCACTGTTATGAAAGTGGAAACAACATAGTTTGGTTATCCACTAGAATGCACATTTCATTTTTTTAAGAGTAAACTTAGACTTTGTATTCAAGTGCCATAGATATGAACATGTTAACTTCCTAAGTAAAGTACATTATTAAAATTATTCTGAGTTTGTTTTTAAAGTAAGAATTCCTTTAACTTATGCAAAGAAAGAAACTTGATTAATCCACTGTACGATCCTGGGGCCCTGCCTGAACCAGCATATCACGTATAACATTGCAACAGAATAAAAAAATGTCGGCTATATACATGAATTCGTCGTCCACAGTCCTGTGTTCACTGTTATGAATTCATCTCATAATTATAAGAGTAAACTTATACTGTGTGTGTAGGAGTCATAGATATGGACAGGTTAACTTCCTATAGCAAATAAAGTTCATCATTAAAACTAATGTGGGTTCGTCTTTAAAGTAGGAATTCCTTTATCTTAATATGTATAGAAAAAAAAACTTGTTTAAT